>ONZH01000372.1:0-50180 GCA_900303285.1 Rhinella marina
ATTCTACACTTGCTCTCAATTGAAAAGGGGATGTTCTTGCCGTGGCCTTCCTCATAGTGGCCGCTTCTGCGGAAGACAGAGGTGGTGTACCTACTGACAGCCTGACCGAACACGATGGCAGACGGGGAGACACTCCCTCATGTAAAATTGTTTTGGAGTGTCTGCGGTTGACCCTCCTGTAAAATAGTTTTATCATTTTTTTTGTTTTTCCTGTTATTAGTTTATTTACAACCCATGGCTGGCATGGTGGGAATATATAGGGAAGCACCCAACTAGGTGCAACGAAGGTCCATCACCCATGCCCATGCTGGCACTGCTCTCCTATCCCAGCCACACGATGCAGGCATAAGCCTGACACAGCATGGCGGTGACATCAACAAATGACCAAGTTACATGAGGTAGCAGGTGAGCCACCCAAAAATTTAGCCTGACGCAGCATGGCGGTGACAACAGAGTGACCGAGTTAGACTGAGGTAGCAGGAGGTGAAGCACGGATGGTAATTCGAAGGTGGAGGAGGAGGGGTTGGAGGAAGTGGCATAGTAATTCTGAGAAACCGTGAACGAGGTAGGCCCCGCAATCCTCGAAGTGGGCAGTACATGAGCGGCCCCAGGGTCAGACTCGGTCAGAGTGACCGAGCTACACGATGGTAGCAGGTAGAGCACATTAAAATTTTAGCGTGGCCCTGTATGTGGACGTTGAGGGCTTGTGCATGTAGGTGGGCTGAACTTTTTTTCTGCTTGCGCTCCAACGTCTGCTGTAATGACAGCTGAACGTTGCGCAGGGACACATTGGTGGACAGTGTGGAGGATCATGGAGGCAAAGGGGTGGTTTTACGGTGGGAGGCGCTCGTGCCGGGGTCCTGGGCTGGGGGTTGACTCGCAGAGGCAGCGAGTGACACAGGGGAAGGAGCAGTGGTGGGACCCGCATGAGGGGAACGGACGGCCTTGGTTCCATAGTGTTTAGCACTCGTATACCTGCGCATGCTGGTGGTGGTTAGGCTGGTAGTGGTGGAACCCCCACTTAAAAATTTGGCATCAACTGGTACGGATGTCAACATTGAGCTCGAACTAGTGGGGCATGTGTGGTATCGATTCTTCTCATTTTAAAATCGTATACGTCCCCTATCTTGGGACCATATATTTCATGGATTTTTCAAACACGGAAAAGGAAAAAGAGCTTGCTCTGGCCAGAAGAGTGTCTTTTCTACTGCAGCTAAGGGGACGTGTCCATGTTCTGCCTATCACAGGTCAGGAGCCAATTAAAAGAACAACCAAAAAAAATCAGTTCAAAATCTAATACGTCCCCTATCCAGGTAAATTGTTTGGAGAGAGGGCCTGTAGGTGGGGGGCAGGCTGGGGGGAAGGAGGTTGAGCTGGAAGAGCCAGAGGAGTGCCCCCTTGTCTAGCGTGTGTGGTGGTGACAACAGCCGGATGGAGTTCGAATGACGATGCAGGACCCCAACTTAAAAATTTTGCATCAACCAGTACGGTTGTCAACTATGAAATTTGTCAAGTGGGGCATGTGTTGTATGCATTCTTCTCAGTTTAATACCGTATACGGCACCTATCCGGAAAAATAGTTTGGAGAGAGAGAAAGAGAGGAAAAAGACGTATTTTTAAAAGTGACGTTCAGTATAGATCAGTTAAAGAGAAAGAAAGGATTTTATGAAATGGATTTGTATCACTGAGAGCAAAAGAACCTATTTTATTACGTGACGTGCAGTATAGATCACTTGGAGATAAAAAGGGGAATGTGCAGACTTGGGCTGCTATAGTGCAAACCACTATGGTGGTGACAACAGAGTGAGCGAGTGACACTGCGGGAGCAGGTGAACCACATAAACATTTTTCGTGGCCCTGTATGGCGGCAGGTGACAACAGAGTGAGTTAGTATGCGGTAGCTGGTGAAGCACCCAAAAATTTAGCCTGACACAGCATGACGGTTACACCAATGACTTTTTTTTTTTAAATGTCGGTACTTGTGCCTCCTGAAAAATTGTTTTGGACTGTCTGTTTGACGCTCCTGAAACATTGTTTTACACTGTCTGTAGTTGACACTGCAGAAAAATTGTTTGGAGAGAGGGCCTATAGGTGGCCCTCCGGAAAAATTGTTTAGAGAGAGGGCCTATAGGTGGACCTCCGGAAAAATTGTTTGGAGTGAGGGCCTGTAGGTGGCCCTCCGGAAAAATTGTTTGGAGAGAGGGCCTGTAGGTGGACCTCCAGAAAAATTGTTTGGAGAGAGGACCTGTAGGGGGCCCTCCGGAAAAATTGTTTAGACAGAAGGCCTGTAGGTGGACCTCCAGAAAAATTATTTAGAGAGAGGGCCTGTAGGTGGACCTCCGGAAAAATTGTTTGAAGAGAGGGCCTGTAGGGGGCCCTCCTGAAAAATTGTGGTAAAAGAGTGCCAGTTGGACCCTCTAAAAAATGGCGTTTTTTTGGTCAGCGTTAGGCAAAGACGACAAGGAGGAGGAGTAGGAGGAGTAGAGAAGAGGAATCGGATACATAAGTAATGTAAATCTTTAGCTGCTTTCCCCCGGAGGAGATTTGAATTCCGGTGAAATCCAGGCTTTGTTCATTTTAATAAGCGTCAGCCTGTCAGCGCTGTCAGTTGACAGGCGTGTACGCTTATCGGTGATGACGCCACCAGCTGCACTGAATACCCGCTCTGACAGCATGCTAGCGGCAGGGCAGGCCAGCACCTCCAAGGCGTACAGCGCCAGTTCAGGCCACGTGTCCAGCTTTGAAACCCAGTAGTTGTATGGAGCAGAGTGATCGGTCAGGACATTGGTATGGTCAGCTAGGTACTCCCTCACCATCTTTCTGTACAGCTCCCCCCTACTCTGCCTAGACTGGGGACAGGTGACAGTGTCTTGCTGGGGTGACATAAAACTGGCAAAGGCCTTGGAGAGCGTTCCCCTACCAGTGCTGGACAAGCTGCCTGCTCGCCTCCTCTCTCCCGCTACTTGGCCCACAGAACCACGCCCTCTGCCGCTAGCGGCGTCAGATGGGAAGGATTGTTTCAGCTTGTGCACCAGGGCCTGTTGATATTGATTCACTCTCATACTCCTTTCCTCTACAGGGATGAGAGTGGAAAGGTTCTGCTTGTACCGTGGGTCCAGGAGAGTGAACACCCAGTAATCGGTGTTTGAAAAAATACTTCTAACGTGAGGGTCACGGGATAGGCAGGCTAACATGAAGTCTGCCATGTGCGCCAGAGTCCCAACACGCAAGAATTCCCTCTCCTCACTGGCCTGACTCTCCATTTCCTCCTCCAAGTCCTCCTCTTCAGCCCATACACGCTCAAGAAGGACTGAGCACTGGTACCCTCTTCTGTCTCGCCGACATTCTCCTCCTCTTCCTCCTCATCCTCATCCCCCTCCTCTGATACGCGCTGAGAAACAGACCGGAGGGTGCTCTGGCTATCAAGCAATGTATCTTCCTCCACCGTCTCTTGTGACAAGCGCAAAGCATCTGACTTCATGCTGAGCAGTGAGTTTTTCAACAGGCAAAGCAGAGGGATGGTGAGGCTGATAATGGCGGCATCGCCGCTGACCATCTGCGTTGACTCCTCAAAGTTGCTCAACACCTGGCAGATATCAGACATCCACGTCCACTCCTCATTGTAGACTTGAGGAAGATGACTGACCTGACTACCAGTTCTGGTGGAAGTTGACATCTGGCAGTCTACAATCGCTCTGCACTGCTGGTAAACTCTGGATAACATGTTTAATGTCGAATTCCATCTCGTGGGCACGTCGCACAACAGTCGGTGAGCGGGCAGTTGTAGGCGGCGCTGCGCTGCCCTGAGAGTGGCAGCATCTGTGGTCAACTTGCGGAAATGCGCACAGATGCGGCGCACCTTGGTGAGCAAATCAGACAGATTGGGATATGTCTTGAGGAACCGCTGAACTATTAGACTGAACACGTGGGCCAGGCATGGCACATATGTCAGCCGCCACCAGGTTACGCCCGTTGTCACACACAACCATGCCTGGCTTGAGGTTCAGCGTTGCCAGCCACAGATCGGTCTGTGCCGTGATGCCCTGTAACAGCTCTTGGGCGGTGTGCCTTTTGTCACCTAAGCTCAGCAGTTTGAGCACCGCCTGCTGGCGCTTACCCACGGCACTGCTGCTGCGCCTAGAGCTACCGACTGAAGGCACCGTGCCCACGGATGGTAATTCGGAGGCGGAGGTGGAGGAGGAGGAGGGGTCGGAGGAGGAGGCATAGTACGTCTGAGAGACCGTGACCGAGGTAGGCCCCGCAATCCTCGGTGTGGGCAGTACATGAGCGGCCCCAGGGTCAGTCTCGGTCCCAGCCTCCACCAAGTTAACCCAATGTGCCGTCAGTGAGATATAGTGTCCCTGCCCGGCAGCACTTGTTCACGTGTCCGTGGTTAGGTGGACCTTCTCAGAAACAGCGTTGGTCAGGGCACGGATGATGTTCTCTGACACTTGCTGGTGTAGGGCTGGGACGGCACATCGGGAAAAGTAGTGGCGGCTGGGGACCGAATACCGAGGGGCAGCCACCGCCATGAGATTGCGAAAGGCCTCGGTCTCTACCAGCCTATAGGGCAGCATCTCCAGGCTAAGCAATTTGGAGATGTGGACGTTGAGGGCTTGGGCATGTGGGTGGGTGGAACTGTATTTCCTCTTGCGCTCCAGCGTCTGCTGTAAAGACAGCTGAACGCTGCGCTGGGACACATTGGTGGACACTGTGGAGGTGAAGGAGTGGTTTTCCGGCGGGAGGCGAAGGTGTGGTTTTCCGGCGGGAGGCGCTCGTGCCGGGGTCCTGGGCAGGGGGTTGACTAGCAGAGGCAGCGAGTGACACAGGGGAAGGAGCAGTGGTGTGACCCGCAGGAGGTGAATGGCCTTGGTTCCATTGAGTGGGGTGTTTAGCACTCATATGCCTGTGCATGCTGGTGGTGGTTAGGCTAGTAGTGGTGGCACCCCTGCTGATCCTGGTGTGGCACAGGTTGCACACCACAGTCCGTCGGTCGTCCTCACTTTCTTTAAAGAACCTCCAGACTTGCGAACATCTAGGCCTCGCCACGGGAGCTTCACTACGTGAAACAGTTGCTGCTGATGCACCAGCTCTGGCCCTGCTTCTACCTCTGGCCACACCACTGCCTCTTCAAACCTGTTCTGGTGCAGCACTCGCCTCCGCCTCAGAAGCACTGTCTTCACTCGGCTTATCAACCCAGCTTGGGTCAGTCACCTCGTCATCCTCCGATTCCTCAGTCTGCTCCCCCCTCGGACTTCCTGCCCTGACAACAACTTCACCACTGTCTGACAACCGTGTCTCCTCATCGTCCGACACCTCTTTACACAGTTCTTCCACTAAGTCAACATTGTCATCATCATCATCACCCACAGACTGCGACAGTTGGAAAACTTGGGCATCGGGAAAGAGGTCAGCAGCAACCTGAGAAGTGGTTTGTGACTCTGGGAAGGGTCCAGAAAACAGTTCCTCAGAGTATGCAGGATCGCATTCCAAATTTTCCTGGGAGGGACCAGACTGGGGGGAAGGAGGTTGAGGTGGAGGAGCCAGAGGAGTGCTCCCTTGGGTAACGTGGGTGGACTGCGTGGAAGACTGACTGGTGGACAAATTACTTGAAGCATTGTCCGCAATCCACGACATCAGTTGTTCGCACTGTTGTGGTTTTAACAGTCCTCTACCACGTGTCCCTGTAAGTTGAGACATGAAGCTAGGGAGTGTAGCTCTGTGGCATTCCCCTGCTCCCTCATCAGCAGGTACTGTCTCACCCTGCCCAGGACCACGGCCTCTGCCCCCTGCAGTAATTGAATGCCCACGCCTTCGTCCCTTAGCCCTGGGGTTCAACATTTTCTGTATATAAGTGTATTATATAAAAAAAATAAATAAATGGGCCTGCTGTACTGAAACCCACAAACTTGTTCAATCTGAACAAGTAAATATATAGGTGGATAAGTTAGAGCAAAATTACGTATGTTATTACGTACCGTGCAGTATTAGATTAGGCAGACTTGGTCTGCTTAATTGCAACCCAGACAAATGTCACACAGAGATTTTTCTAATGTAGCTGTATCAGTGAGAGCAAAAGACCTCTTTCACTGACGTGACGTACAGATTGGGTCACCTGGACAGAAAATACGGATTGTGCTGACTGAACAGCTGAACTGTGACACACAGAATGGTTACACACAGCTGTGTGAAATGGATTTGTATCACTGAGATAAAACAACAAAAAAACTATTTTTTTATATTTTTTTTTAATATTTTTATTTTATATATATATATTTTTTTAACGTGACGTGCAGAAACTATCAGAGAGCAAACTCAGCCCCTGCTGACGGTGGCTATTTTGACTGCAACCCTGACAAATGTCGCACAGAGATTTTTGTAATGTAGCTGTATAAGTGAGCGCAAAAGACCTTTTTACTGACGTGACATACAGAATGGGTCACCTGGACAGAAAATACGGATTGTGCTGACTGAACAGCTGAACTGTGACACATAGAATGGTTACACACAGCTGTGTAAAATGGATTTGTATCACTGAGATAAAACAACAAAAAAACTATTTTTTTATATTTTTTTTTTAATATTTTTATTTTATATATATATATTTTTTTAACGTGACGTGCAGAAACTATCAGAGAGCAAACTCAGCCCCTGCTGACGGTGGCTATTTTGACTGCAACCCAGACAAATGTCGCACAGAGATTTTTGTAATGTAGCTATATTAGTGAAAGCAAAAGACCGTATTTGATTACGTGACGTACAGTATGGGTCACCTGGACAGAAAATACGGATTGTGGTTTGTGGTGAGTGGACAGCTGAACTGTGACACACAGAATGGTTCCACACTGCTGTATGAAATGGATTTGTATCACTGAGATAAAACAATTTAAAAAAAAGGGTTATATATGGCGATAGCTGCACTACTAGTGCCAGCCAGCCCAGCCAGGAGACCAAAAAAAAATGTCTTGTAGCCCTTAGAAGGGCTGTTGGGTTCTTTTGAGATCACTCCTGCCTAACAAATAACTAAATGCAGGCCCTAACACTCTCCCTGAAACGCAGCAGCTCTGTCCCTAACAACATCCAGACAGCATCTGAGCCGAGCACCGCTGGCAGTCACTAGTATATTCCAGGATCACCTGATCAGGCCATCCAACCCCTACTATCGACATGTAAGGGCCCCACGTGATGCTGGGTGTACCGCAGATTCTCCTGGCTTGTGATTGGCTGAGTTTATAGGCGCCAAAAATGCACAATGCGGAAGATGCCATTTCCTCGAGCATGGCGAGATACTCGTCCGAGCAGCGAGCACTTACGAGTACCGTAATACTCGAACGAGCACCAAGCTCGGACGAGCATGCTCGCTCATCTCTAATTGGTACCATTTTGGGGTAAATATGCTTTTTTGATCGCATGGTATTACACTTTTTGTGAGGCAAGAGGGAAAAAAAATAGCTGTTTCGGCATAGGTTTTTTTAAACTTTTTTTTTACAGCATTCACCTGGGGGTCATCTTATGTAATATTTTTATAGAGCAGGTTGTTACAGACGCGGTGATACCCAATATGTCTAACATTTTTATTTGTGTTAAGTTTTACACATTAGATGCATTTTTGAACAGAATAAAATCTTTTTTTTGTGTTGCCATTTTCTGAGAGCCATATTTTTTTTATTTTTCGGGTGGATGCCTTAGGTAGAGTCTCATTTTTTGCGGGAAGAGATGACAGTTTGATTGGTACAATTTTGGGGTAAATACGCCTTTTTGATCGCCTTCTATTACACTTTTTGTGAGGGAATGTTTTGGTACTGTTTTTTTTTTTTTTTACTGTGTTCACCTGGCGGGGTGGATAATGTGATATTTTTATAGAGCCAGTCGATACGGACGCGCCAATACCTAATATGTATACTTTTCTTTTTTTCCCTTTTTTTTACAATTTTTTTAACTTTATTTTTAGAAAAGGACGCTTTTTTTTTTTACTTGAAACTTTTATAAATTTTTTTTTTTACACTTTATTTTTTTACTTTTTTTAACTCTTTTTTTCATATTTTTTTTACTTTTGGGGTCTGATCCCCTGTACAATGCTTTACAATACTTCTGTATTGTAATGCATTGGCTGTAAGTATATTACACACAGTAATACACTTACAGCCTTCTGCCAGTGAGATACAGGGGGCTGGATCTCACAGGCTTCCGTAGATGGCAGCCTGATGCCTAAGGAAGACATCGGGCTGCCATCTAAGCCATCGGGTCCCCGTCACAGCAGCGCGGGGAAACAATGGCATTGCCCTTCCCGCACACCGCATGTGCCGCAGTCAGCGCTGACCGCGCTCTTCCTTCTCTCTGGTGACTTTTGGAGGCTAAAGGACCTGCGATCATGTGACATGATGACATCATTAAAAGTCCTTTAGCCTACCATTACTATTTCTCAAAGGTCCTTCATACTCTGGTATGTATAGTTATGACAGGCACGGGCCACCAGTGTGACTGTATCTGGAGGGGGCCTGGCCTGACCTGAAGTGTACTAGAAAAGACTCTACTCCTGGACCCCAAAGCAGCCACTTCCCCTGCTTTTTCTGTAGTTACTCCACTGGTGAATGGGGATCTAGTGGTGCCGGGCGGTGTCCACTAAAAGCCAATATAGGGGTGCCCCTTTAATGGTTCTATTCTATTACTATTAATAAATATTTTCAGAATCCTACTTTTTGCTATAATATTTTTAATATCAATTTCCACAGGTTTTCCTCAGAGAATAAACTAATCTGTGAACTTTTCCGAGGCCAGAGCAGATGTGATGAAGCCCAATAATCATGTATGTTGCAGGCTATCTTCACACACATCCCAAGATCAGTCATTTACGTCTAAAAGCTGTCAATGTGCAGATGACATTTTTTTTTCTTGCTCATTCTGTCCACTTGCAGCTCAAACCTTCTGGTCTTCTTAATCTTCAGATGCTGCTCCTTGACCTCTGGAAATCCATGCTGATGAAAAGGATTTGTGAGAAATATTTGAAATGATTCTGATTCTGAAAATAATTCCATTCAGGCCGAGTGTGACCTTTTCTCATTTCCTAGAAAGAAGCTCAATTTATCTCCTCTAGTTATTGCTTTACTCTAATGTCTATATTATCTTCTTTACGATGTTCCTTGTTTCACTATCTTTACTACCGAATATTTTGACACAATTCCCAGATCACTTCACTGCCCATCAAACATTTGGTGCCAGGAAGTTGCTAACAAGCCATTTTACTATGACCAAACTATTAACCCAAAAGACTGGGGCAGTAAACTGAACTTTCCAAAGCCTCTGAAGTTTGACCCTTGCAAGTTGTTGTGTGGATTATAATTTAGTTTTTTTTCAGAATCCATGTTGTGCATGGAAACTTCTTATCGTGGTACTTTTTTTATTATTATTAATATTATTATATTAACCTTTGGACTGCATAAAATTTACTGATTGACTTTTACTAACTCTTTCTGAGGGGAGGAAAAGCAATACTGCCACTGAGTTTGTACGTTATAAATTTGGCAGTGTTCATAGAGGTTGTAACTGTCTGCAATACTATATATATGTATAAATAGTGAGATATGAGTAAAAATAGGGAATGGGGGGCAAATGAAGAGAAAGGAGGAGGACCTCCTCTTACCACTCCATAGTCTCAGTGGAGAGCTCATCCTGCAGTTCTTCTCCATGCTGTTTCAGGTTGAAGGACCTGTGATGATGCTCGGTGTAGTTCCTTTACTAGATGTACAGGACCTGTGATGATGATGATGCATCAGGCTTTTTTAGATGTTCTTATGGAAACTTTTGACGTTATACCTGCCATTATATATTATCATTACATTTCAAACTGAGGAAATGGCTATCTGAAAAGATCAAAATTACACTTACCGGTAATTGGTTTTTCCTTAGCCTCCACAGCGGCATGATAGGAGAGTTCCCCCGCCCCCCGAGAACAGGAAACAAACATAGGAAAACCTTTAAAACATGCCCCTCCTCTTACCTCTCCAGTTAATATCAGAGACCTTGTAGGATGCAAACACAAAAAACAATTTATTATGAGATATCACTATAACAAAAAGAAAACTATACTGCGACACAACTTGCCTTACAGCAATGAAAACAATATATATATACCATTAGGGTGGGAAGCCTATGCCGCTGTGGAGGCTAAGGAAAAACCAATTAGCGGTAAGTGTAATTTTGATCTTTCCCCAGCGCCTCCACAGCGGCATGATAGGAGGATTAACATAGAAAAAAACAGGTTCAGGGGGGGACAACAGCAGATAGTACCTTACGCCCAAAGGATAAGTCTGAATTAGCTGAAATGTCCATTCTGTAATGTTTAAAGAAAGTGCAAGGTGTTGACCAAGTGGCTGCCCTGCAGATCTGTTCTAACGTGGCAGAGGCTCCTTCTGCCCAGGAAGCTGCCACTGCCCGTGTGGAATGAGCTCTAAGTCCAGACGGAACTTCTAACCCTTTTGAAGAATAGGCAATGGAAATAGTCTCCTTAATCAAACGAGCAATGGTGGATTTACTTGCTGCAAAACCTCTGTTCTTACCCTGGAACTGGACTAGAAGATGTTCCGATTTTCTAAAAGTCTTAGTTCTCTGCAAATAAAATAGAAGACATCTGAGAACGTCTAGCATATGAAATTCCTCCTCCTTATCCGAAGAAGGATTTTGGCAAAAGGAAGGGAGACAGATCTCCTGCTGGCAATGAAATTTCGACACTACCTTAGGTAAAAAAGAAGGGTGATGTTTTAGAACAATGCGATCAGGAAGGATAGAAAGGTAAGGGAACTTACGGAGAAAGCCTGTATCTCACCAATCCTTCTAGCTGTGGTGATTGCCAGCAGGAAAACTGTCTTTAAAGTTAGAGATTTCAAGGAAATTTTGTCAATAGGCTCAAAGGGAGAAAAAGGTAGAGAAGATAGCACTATGTTAAGGTTCCAGGAAGGTACAGGAGGAGCACAGAATGGAGATAGTCTGGAAGCCCCTTTGAGGAAACGTTTTACCAACGGGACCTCAGAGAGTTTAGTATCAAGAAACACAGATAATGCTGCTATTTGAACCCTAAGAGTAGCTACCTTTAACCCCATATCAAGACCAGCCTGCAAAAATTCTACGATAACATTCATATTGGGGATACCCGATAAATCCCATCTATCCTTTGAGAAATTCAGAAACGCATTTCACATTCTCTGGTAAATTTTTGAAGTAATTGGTTTACGGCTTAACAACAAGGTGGATATTACCTTATTGGATAAGCCTTTCCGGATCAGCATGCTGCGCTCAGTCTCCAGGCCGTGAGGTTCAGATGATGACTCTCTGGGTGTGCCACTGGACCCTGGGTTAGCAGGTCTGGGATTTTCGGCAGTGTCCAGTATTCCCCCTTCGACATCTGAATTAGGAGGGGCAGCCACGATCTTCTCGGCCAAAAAGGAGCTATGAGGATCAACTCTGCTTTCAGTTCCCATGTCCTGGAGATTACTTTGGGAAGAAGAGAAAAAGGAGGAAAAGCATAAAGAAGGCCCTTGGGCCACGGATGACTTAGAGCATCTATTGCCACTGGCTTGTCCTGTCTTGACAGGGAATAAAATTCGGAAATCTGACAATTTTTCTTGGTCGCAAAAAGATCTACAATTGGCATTCCCCACATTCTGGTGAGATCTTTGAAAACTGTTGGATTCAACATCCATTCGCCCTCTTTTAAGGGTTGTCTGCTTAAGTAGTCTGCTACCTGATTTTCTGATCCTTTTAAATGTACTGCTGTTAATGAGAGCAGATTCTGTTCCGCCCAATGCAACAACTCTGCTGTCACTTGCTGTAGTGTCTGACTTTGAGTACCTCCTTGCTTGTTCACGTAGGCCACCACCGTGACGTTGTCAGACAAGATTTTTACATGTTGGCCCTGAACCTGACTTGTTAAGGCCTGTAACGCATTTTGAACTGCTGTCAATTCCCTGAGGTTGGAAGAAGCTGTTCTGAATTCTGTAGGCCATGTACCCTGGACCAGATTTTTCCCAGGTGAGCCCCCCATCCATACTGACTCGCATCGGTAGTGACAATTAAGTGGACTGGCCTCCAGTGGACCCCTCTCTGTAGATTTTTTAACATAATCCACCAGATTAAAGCATCTTTTATGATCTGGGGAATTCTTATCTTCTTGTCTAGGGATGTCTGGGACTTGTCCCAAGTAGCCAATAACAAATCCTGAAGCTGCCTTGTATGGCTTTGGGCCCACCAGACAGCTGGGATGGTAGAGGTTAACGTACCTAGAAGTTTCATGACTTCCCTTAGAGTGACCACTCTCTTGTGTCTGAACAACGAGATCTGATTCTGAACTGTAGTCTGCTTCTCCTGTGGAAGAAAAGACATCATTAATACGGAGTCCAATAGAATTCCCAGAAAGACTTTTTTCTGACTTGGTATTAAGTCCAATTTTTGAAAGTTTATAATCCATCCTAATTCTGATAGGGTGTTGTAGACTACTTGAAGATGGGAACAAAGTTCTTCTTCTCCCGAAGCAGATATAAGGAAATCGTCTAAATAAGGAACAATTTGTATGTCCTTTAGATGTATGGATGCGACTACTTCTGCCATTATTTTTGTGAATATCCGAGGTGCTGCTGATAATCCAAAAGGTAAGACCTGAAACTGAAAATGCCGGATCCTGCCCTCTAGCCATACAGCCACTCTTAGGTATCTTTGTGAATTTGCATGGATTGGCACATGGTAATATGCATCGCTTAAGTCCAATGTTGCCATGAAACAGCCCTCTGTAAGCATACTCACTGTGGTCTTGACGGTTTCAATCTTGAATTTTTTGTAAATTAAATGCTGGTTTAGGTCCTTTAAATTGAAGATAGTACTGTATGACCCGTTTGGTTTCTTTATCAGAAAAACCGGGGAATAATATCCCTTCTTCTCTTCTGATTCGGGGACAGGAATCAGGACTTCCTTTTGTAGTAAGGTTTTTATCTCCAACTCCAGAGCTTCCTGGGATGCAGGTCTGTTTACTACCATGTACCTTGATGGGGGTTTTCGTATAAACTCCAGTCTGTAGCCTGACTCTATTATGGCTCTGATCCAAGGAGACTGGGAACAATTCTTCCACTGGGGCAGGAAATATTTTAATCTCCCTCCCACTGGAAACCTGGCGTCAGAAGTTTGGACGTCTCTCCTGGTTGGGGTTGAACAGGAAACCTTTACCTCTTGACCTAAACTGTGACCTGTCCGAAGCACCCCTTCTTCTTTGATCAAAACGTCCTCTTCTTTGAGAACGAAAGGACTGACGTTGATGAAACGGTCTGGCATCCGTAGGGAAACCTTTATTCTTATTGACGCCTTCTCCAAGATGTTGTCCAGGCCTGATCCGAAAAGACGGTCACCTTCACAGGGTAAAGCACATAACTTGGTCTTTGAACCTGCGTCTCCATTATAGGATCTCAACCATACAGTCCTGCGTGCTGAATTTGCCTGGGCGGCCGATCTTGCTGCCATCTTAACTAGATCCGCCGATGCATCAGATAGAAAATCTGAGGCCTGTTTGAGCATGGGCAAAGAGGCTAGGATTTCTTCCTTTGGAGTATCTGCAGCTAAATGACTTTCTAGCTGAGATAGCCAGACACTGAGAGCCCTAGATGTACAGGTTGCTGCTATACTGGGCCTTAGCATCGCCATCAAAGTTTCCTATGACCGTTTAAGCAAACCGTCAGCTTTTTTATCCATGGGGTCCCGTAGAAGGCCAGAATCTTCAAAAGGTAGAGATGATTTCTTTGAAATCTTCGCTACCGGGGCATCAACCTTAGGGACCATATCCCATAAACTTGCATCTTCTTCAGCGAACGGATATTTTCTTTTGAACGCTTTAGATAAATTTGCTCATCTATCTGGGTCATTCCATTCTCTCTGTATAATCTCCGCCCCCCCCCCCCCCCCGTATGACGTCACACGTGACGAAGAACGCCACACGTGCCGGCCGCCGGGGAGAAAAAGAGCAAGGAATCCCCTGCCTCTCAGGGATTCCCCCTGAACTGCGCTTTATCGCGCACCCTGCCTCCGCTCCCCTGCATGTGGGAGAGCGGAGATCTATGTCCGGGGCCGCCTTGTCACAGGACTTACGCCGGAGAGCCTGGGGAGGCTTAAAACAGCACTTACCCCCAGGGTCCTCATACAGCAGCGCTGTATGGAGCTTCTTTTACAAGAATTTCGCCGACTTTCGGCAGGAGGTTTTCCACGCTCCCTTAGGGAACAGGAAACAAACAACTGGAGAGGTAAGAGGAGGGGCATGTTTTAAAGGTTTTCCTATGTTTGTTTCCTGTTCTCGGGGGGCGGGGGAACTCTCCTATCATGCCGCTGTGGAGGCGCTGGGGAAACACTTTGCTATCTTCTTTTAGTCTTCTCCTTTGTTGTGGGCCACAACCATTTTCATTTTCAGAGTGTTAGGCAGCTGCTTAGAAGAACCCCTGACTGCTGTTTTCTAGGAAAGGTTTGGAGGAGTCTGGGTAATTATAAAGCTTTGAAATTGTGCTTTATTTCTATCACCATCACAAATAAAAGTTAATAGACTGTATAATGTCTGTAATGATAATAGGGTCTCCAAAGTAAAGGAGGACGCACCACCCACTAAAGTCAGATAGGTGCGTGGCCCAAAGTTGAGACCCGCTTCTATCTTCAGAAAGTGGCCCTCAAAGCAAAGGAGGGTCGGTGCACATACACAGTATGCTCTGAGACTTTTCAAAATAGCAGAGTGTGCTCATTTGGCTATTTTCGGAACTCCTATAGAACTGAATGGAGAGCACCCCATGCATACACAATGCACTCTCCTTCACTTTGAAGGCCCCGCACCTATCTGAAATTGGTGTGTGCACTCTACTGTAATTTGGGTAGCCTGTTCTGGATATAGAAGCGGATCCCAGAGATGGGACCTGTACCTATCTGATATTGGTGGCATATCCTAGTGTGGTGATGGCTAACCTCTGGCACTCCAGCTGTGGTAAAACTACAACTCCCAAGATGTAAATTTGCAAAGCTGTTCTCAGAACTCTATAGAAATGAATGTAGCATGCTGGGAGTCGTAGTTTAACCACAGGTTAGGTTAGACATCACTGCCCTAGTGATATGCCTCTGTTGTTTGAGATGAGTCTACCCCTTTAAAAAAGGATATATTAATACATCAAAAACAATACAAACCATAGTGTAGATTCTATGTTTTTACATCACTTAAAAAAGCTCAAAAATTCTAAAAAATAAAAATAAAATTCTGAAATAAATCAGGCTGTGTTGCGACACCAGACAGAGCCTTTAGACAAAAGTGGTGACGCTTCTGGAAAACAGATCCTTTATTTTTTAATCACATACCAATCCTTTGATTCGTTTTCTATAGTCGGCTATCACACGGGGAGCAGGTTTACATTAGTAAGACATTTTTTTAAGCTAAACAAACTGAAAGTTGTCTTCAGATGTGAAGTCGCTGATAATTCATTCTAGACGACATGCTGAAATCTATTTGTGTGACTGGATTAAAAGGTGCTGTCAGGAACAGTGCGCTTTTCTCATCACTTTAAACAAGTGACTGGGATTTTATCTGTATGCAGTTTTAAGTTTAAAATATCATCCGTCTTTCCAAAGGAAATTAGATGATTCATATAAAAGCTAAGTGAGGAGGCTGTGAAAACTTTTAGTTTAAAGGGGTTTTCCAAGATTTTTTTTACTGATGACAGATCCTCAGGGTAGGTCATCAGTATCTCATTGGTGGGGGTCCGACACCCGCGACCCCCGACGATCAGCTGTTCAACAAGGCAAAGGCAGTCCTGCGAGTGCCGCAGCCTTCTCTCTGCTTTTCCTAGACCAATGATGTCATGTTCATTGTTCACGTGGCCTACGGGCAGCTCAGCTCCATTCAAGTGAATGGGGCCAAACTGCAATACCAAGCAAAGACACTATACAATGTTCGGCGCTGTGCTTGGTGAGCTGTGAGAAGGTAGCAACACTCATAGGAGGCCTACTACCTTCTCAAAAGAGCTGATCGGCAGGGGTCCCAGGTGTCGAACCCCCACTAATCAGTTGGGCCTACCCATCAACAAATAAAAACCTTTTTAAGTTTTTGTTTTCACCATTTTAAACATTATTTAAAATTACATATTCATTTGATGACATATTATTATTTGTTTTTACACTCATATGTTTTTATGAATTGTGTTGGTGCTTTTTTGCCTTTACAAGCCCTGAGTCAAGGACCAGTTGTTACTGCAGCTATTTGAATAATGTCTGCACTATGTCTTTAAAGGGAGTCTGTCACTAGTATATTCACTGATAAACCAGACATAGTGCCTTGAAGGACTAGCTCAGCTGAATGTCTTCCCCCATTGAGCCATTGCTTTATTATAGAGAAAAAGTACATTTACCATATATGCAAATGAGCAGTTAAGTGCACCTAGGGTGGGCCCAAGCCACTCTGTGTACCCTTGCTTCTCCTGTTTCCTCTGCCCGCCCCTCCCTCTTCTTCTTGATTGACAAGGTTAAGCGGGATGACTATGGAGGAACCTGTTAATCAAAAAGGAGAGAGAAGGCATAGCAGAGAAAGGAAGAGTAGCAGGGGTGCACAGAGTTGTCTGGGCCCACCTTCAGTGCACTTCACCATTCATTTGCATTTGGATTAAAAGTACTTTTTCTCCAGAATGAAACACTGGATAAGTGATTATTATATTCAGCTGAGCTATCCTTACGAGACATTGCGCCTGGTTTATCAGTGTATTTCCTTGTGAGAAATTCCCTTTAAGTGTTCGACATAGCTGTCATATAGATATATTCTATGTGTAGCAGTTATTGTACATGAAAATCATGGCGGTTCTTGACATATGATATATATTTTTTCACATACATAGTATTTTTTCACAGGCATGTTTTATCACTATTTGTTTTCTTTTCACAACAATCATGTATTTATCATGTACATTATTTATATTTTTGTTCTTTATAATTATAAGAATCTGATACAACACTTGGTTTCTTGCACAACACCGTATATATATATAATTTCGGTTGCTATTATTTATGAATTTTATATTTTTTTTAATTATTTATTACTCATTAATCATGTTTCACTATTAGTAACTGTTTCTCCCATATGATTGTGTATTCCACTCCCCTTATATATAATTAATTGCCTTGCCAGTCCTCATGTACCTATTCTAATATGGCTGCCACGGTGCGCGGAGCATCGTGCGCATACGCCGGGATGGGGGAGCGTCCTGGGCTGTGGTGTGAAGTAGAGCGCGCAATGTTTTGCGCACTCTCCGTCTCCCGGATCGCGGTGGTGCGTGTTTCCTCCAGCGGGCACGTGGTAGGATGCCAGCGCGCCATGTAATGAGTGGCACCAATTTTATATGACCATCAGTTGCGTGTTTGGACAAGTATAGGTGGAGGATTCTGTCAGTCATTTTTGATCTGTGGTATCTGTGTTGTTATTGGCCTTATACTCATGAAATAATTACATATTGCTGGTGGCTCCCTATATATATGGTCCTTAGCCATAACCAATCCGCCTAACCCATGGCGTGCATTTGAGCTGGGACTTGTTACTGGTCAGTATATATTTGGCACTTTAATACTTGCTGAGTCTTTTATGTGGTATCCTTACTACAGTATATCATTACACCTTTTATATCTATACTTATTGATTCAGCTTTTTATGTACCTTGACATAGTTTATTTATTTAGTGATATCTGATTCATGGTTTTCGTCAATACATATGCACTTGCACTTTAATTACTCTGTCCCATCTTACTGCCACCTTTCCTATGTATTTTAATGGTTTTTAATATATTTCCTGTGTGTTGCTAATCATGTTTATCATTTGATTTATAATAAACTTATCAAATATTTAATCATGTAATATGGTTGATTGTTTATGATCCATATATTTGATTGGCCTGTATATATTACACTGGTATTGGCTGTGCCCTTTCCAATAGGGCTTTTGGGTAAGATATAGATAGACAGGCCATGATTGGTGGGAACATACACAGTGGTGGGCCCGTTTAGTGTGAGAGTGTATCAGTGTTAGGACTCCATGTTTGTGTGTGTTGCCTTAGTTTTTCTTTTATACTAAACTTTAATAACAACATGACAAAATCACCTAGAGACAGGCAGCCTTTTTAAAACATCAGTTAGAGACAGGCAGCCATTTTACTTATCACATGAATGTGTACTGTGTGCTAACCAGCAAGCAAAAAATGTAGGGCACGTAGCGTGCCGTGTCATTTTTTGCCCCACTGATTTCCTGAAGTGCCTACTGCATGTGAAAATGCGGCGCAATTTTTTTGGCCCCGCCCATTATTATAAGCCCCTCCTAAATATAATAGGCCCGGCTCTACACATCATACAGAATGGGGAGGGCCTCTCCTGGCTGCACTGCCTTCTTCACATTATACAATAAACAGCAAGCTACAGCCAGGAAGCTCCTCCGCTCTCCTCCCTCCCCAGATCCTACTTAAGGCCTGTGGTTCACCCCACCATCCGCCACCTGCCTGTGGCCTGCTACCCCCCTTGGCCGTCCTCACCCAGCTCTGAATCCTCCTTCTGCAAATGGCAGGGGGAGGAGCCGGAGCATCTCCTCTCCTACATAGCGCCACATACCTCTTACATCCAGTGATGTCACCTTTGTTGTAGACGTTCTCTTTCCTCATCTTCTCCATTCGGGCAGACCGCCATGATGATTTTTCAGCCATCTCTCGTCTCTGCAGAGATTGACAAACAGACATTAGTTTCCCACATTTCCATCATCTTCACATCTTCTGAACATCCGGCCACCCGCAATGCAGAGCTAGCCATAATACTATACTGCAGAAGCAATCCCCCTGAAAATACTAGGACCACACAGATAGTGCCCCCCTCAACAATTATTGGCACAGAGTGCCCTGAAAAATAAATGCGTCTGGACACTAATAGTATAAAGATAATCCCCAAAAAATAATTGTGCTAAACTGATACTGTGCCTGGGTGCCCCCCAAAGTAACACTGCTCCCCAAAATCCCAACAATAGAAATAATTCTCTGCTAGAGCACACTTAGTAATAATGCCCCCATAGTGCCCATTACTAGTAATCATGTTCCCCATAGCCCCCCAGTAGTAGGAAAGCTCACCATAATACCCCAGCTTAGTGCCGCAGTTGAGCTAATACCCCCTATATAGTGCCCCAGCAGATGCCCTATAGTGCTCCTCTCCCCCCATAATGCACCAGTAAAAATTGCCCCCTTAGTGCCAGATGCCATTAGTGCCCCTATAATGTGCCAGTAAAAATGCCCCTTTAGAGCCACCAGATGCCCCATAGTGCCGCTCGCCCCTATAGTGCCGCCTATAATGTGCCAGTAAAAAAAATGCCCCTTTAGAGCCACCAGATGCCCCATAGTGCCCCAAATAATGCCCCTATAGTGCCCACCAGATGCCCCATAGTGCTGCTCTCCCCTATAGTGCCTCCCCATAATGTGCCAGAAAAAATCCCCCCTTAGTGCCAGATGCCATAGTGCCCCCTATAATGTGGCAGTAAAAAAATGCCCCTTTAGAGCCACCAGATGCCCTCTCAGTGCCCCCAAATGATGCCCCTATAGTGCCACCAGATGCCCCAAAGATGCCCCAAATGCCAGTAAAGAAATGCCCCCATAGTTCTCCCCACAACATAGGCAAGAAATAAATGCCCCATAGTGCCCCCCCAAAAAATGGGATAGTAAGAAATTGCCACTCGCCAGATGCCCCCATAGTGAAAGCCCCCGCCCCAAAAAAAAAAAAAAATGGGCCAGTGAGAAATGCCAGGTGCCCCCCTATTATGTAGCATCTATTAAGAAAAAAAAAAAAACACTAATACTTACCTATTCCGGCCTGTGTCCCTGCTGTGTGCTGCCCGGCTTCAGGCAGTTGCAATGACAATGACATCATTGCGCCGCCTGAGCCGGGCCTCTGATAGGCTGCAGGCATTAGTGCCTGCGGCCTATCAGAAGAACAGGGAAGGGAGACGCCTCTCCCTCCCCTGCCCCGCCGCAGCACATCCATCTGTATCGTAGACCTGAGGACGGCGATACAGATGAATATAGAGATGAGCGCTTCCACAATGGAAGCACTCATCTCCTACCCAATGCCACCACCGCCCGCATTTAGAACCAGGGCCACGCTGCCTGTGGCGATCGGCGGTGCGGCCCTGAGGAATTAAAAAAAAAAAAAAAGAGTGATGGTTCTAGGGGGAAGTCCAAACCCGCTGGACCCCCCTCCTGTCGGTGCGCCTCTGAGCACATATATGTCATGTAACACGGCTGCTTACTAAATGCCAGGGATTATATGATTTGAAGGGCGTCACATGACTGATGCCATGTTTCAGTTAGGCCACGGATACATTACACAGGACTGATAGATGGGCTATACCAGGGAAAACTACAATTCCTAGCATGTCTGAACGGCCTACAGCTAGTAGGGCATGCTGGGAGTTGTAGTTTTGCAACAGCTGGAGGGCTGCAGGTTGAGCATCCCTGGGCTGTACCATTATAACTACCTGATATAAGAAAAGCATGTAGGCAGAATTTTAAATTCAAGTATTTAAGAAAATTGTATGATTTCCTGTTATATAAACAAATACACAAAAAAACTAAAATACCCCCTTTAATTAATATAGCCTATGGAATACGTAGTATTCAGACACATTCACATCTCCAAATTCAATCCATCTAAATTAAATTAGGCGTACTGTTACATTTTAAGGTGATAAAAGTGGCTAAAAATGAATTGTCTTCAGAGTGTCTGTGACTGAATACCTTATTGTCATCATAAAAGTATTTGGGGTGACATCTAATAAATAATGTTTATTATAAAAAAAAAATGTGACTATTAAGATTACAAGGACAAAAATTAAAAATGTCAAAAATAAAATGTGCTGACAAGCATAATGGCCCACATAACACATAGAATATATGTAACGTTGCTAGAAAACAACATTTCTGCACATTTACAGGCAAGACATAAAAAATTATATGGACTATGAGAGACATAAATAATACAGAAATGATTACGTATGTAATTCCTATACATTTTACACATTGCCCTATAAATCTTTTATATGAATGAACCTAAAATCGATGAGCCTCCATTAAATGAGGATTTAAGCACTCTTACTGGAGAGATACTGATCTTTAAAAGTTTATAAGAGGCGATTTTTAAGTGAAATTTATAAGTGGTGTCTCAGATAAGCCATTCCAATCACGAAAGCAGAAAACATATACTGTATTTCTCACCTCCAGTCAAAAATGATAAATTTCTATAGTTGCTGAATCTTCATGTTAAGGAACGGTGTGAAGTCCTTTTCTCCAAAACTCACTTGTTTTCTATCCAGACTCCAGGGTGGGTGATGAGAGTTTGATCCCTGGGAACCCAACCAAACACAAGAACAGGGCTCCCCTCATCCTCATCTGAATTGAATGATGGTCTCACATTTTTGCTGGCACTTAAAGGACATCTGTCAGCAGATTTGTACCTATGACACTGGCTGACCTGTTACATGTGCACTTGGCAGCTGAAGGCATCTGTGTTGGTCCCATGTTCCTATGTGACCATCATGCTGAGAAAAAATTAGGTTTTATTATATGCAAATGAGCCTCTAGGAGCAACGGGCTCAGCTCTCTCTGCAACGGTAACACCCCCATTGCTCCTAGAGGCTGATTTGCATATGATAAAACATAATTTTTCTCAGCAATGCAGGCACATATGAACATGGGACCAACACAGATGCCTTCAGATGCCAAGTGCACATGGAACAGGTCAGCCAGTGTCATAAGTACAAATATGCTGACAGATGCCCTTTAATTCATTCATTATGAGATTGACTCTTGGTGAGTGCTGTACTCTAATATCTACATGAGTCCCACAGAGAATGAATAGGGCAACTACTCCTCAGCACACCTATAGTAGTGGCTGCAGAAGCATCTTCTATTGCTCATTTTGGAATTAAGTCCCTTAGGCTAATTTCACGAGTCTTTGGCAAATCAAACATGAAGTTATAGGAGGATCCAAAGATGACACTTGTAAATCTGCCACCGATGTGCTGCAGATGAACCAATGGATTCACACAAGGATTAATCACATTCAATGGTACCAATCAAGCCTGGAGTTAACCTGCATGGTCAGACTGGCCCATCCGAGTACCAGAGGATACTCTGGTGGGTCCAGGTATTGAAACAATAATGGATCCATTTTTTTTACTCAAAACCTTTGTATTGATGATATAGGGGTTGGGCTTTGAAAATAATTTCCTGTAGTCCGACATCGATAACCTGCGGTTTTTCCAAATGAAATTGAAAGAATCATGCGCATGATCATTATTCTCCCTTATCTTTTTTGCCACAACGTGAGAATTTTGGCAGATTTAATGTGGACTGAGGGTGCATTCACACAACCGTATAAATGGATCCGCATCCGTTCCGCAGTTTTGTGAAACAGGTGCGGGTCCATTAATTTCAATGGGGCCCCAAAAGATGCGGACAGCACACCGTGTGCTGTCCGCATCCGTTGTTCCATTCCACAGCGCCACAAAAAATATAGAGCATGTCCAACCAACAGAGGATAAAGGTGGCATCTCCTGGTTTTGAAAATACTGTAGATTACTGGTACATACTAAGGGACACTTTTATTAAGACCAGAGTTTTAGACTCCTAATAAAGCCATAAACTGGCGGTGGAGCCGCCGAAGTTATGAAGAGGTGCAGGCCTCTCCATAACTTCGGCGCAGCCAGAGCCAGTTCCAATTGCGGCGCAGATCTGCACTTGAAATACACCTAATTTAGGCGTATTTCTATTTAGTAAATAACCCCCTAAGCTTATGAGTGGACTGTGCAGCGAGCCCATGAGGAGCTGGTGCAGGGCATGAGAGTGGTAGTGGTCCTGATGGGATGTTGTGTCATGGTGTACTCCTTCAGGCCATCGTGTCCTAAAGTTCAGTGGAGTGTAAATGTAGTTTAAAGAATCAGGCCAGAAGTAAATCAATAACAGACTTTCTTTACTTGCAGCACATCTAGCAGTATGAAGTACAAAGTGCAGTTTCGGGCACCAGATGAGGAGGTATGGTGGCTGCCTGAATGTCTATAGATTGGCACTAGCAGGCACTTGTGGATATAGGTATCCACTGTAATACAGGCTTGATGTTAGTCTGACCTAGCGATGGTTTACGTAGGTGGTGGTGTCTGAGCTGTAGTCCCTCACTTTTCAGCAGTGTCTGTAAAGCTGCATTTCCCTAATCATTCTGCTGTCTTATTTTACTGATGCTTTCTTTAAGCAGTACTGTTGAATTTTGCTGATCTCTCTGGAGTTCTGGTCTCACAGGAGAAATGGATACAGTTTCTAGGAGTAGGAGCTCTGCATGTGCTTCCTCACTCCCCCAGTGTCGGAACAGGAACTCTCCATCCTGGTAGGAAGTAGGAACAGCCCATTCCTACCAAGAGGGGAAGAACAGGGTAGTTAGCCCTGTTCATGCCAATCATTGGCAATCATTCCACTGCTGGAATGCAGGGCCAACACAATAAAATAAATAACAATACATATAAAACACAACTATTGCAAATACCCTCTCTGGGGTATTGCACATGTAGTTTTACAAAACCCTACAAGCTGTTTTCTACATTCTAATCTCACATAACAAAACCTACAGTAAATTTTATTCTTTACCTTTTGTTATTATGACAAAGCCAATGGCGTTATATAAGGAATATTAAATAAATGGATCGCTAAGTCCACTTTATCTGTTTCATTTCAGTTTGCAAATAGAGTTATTTTTTCCGAACAGTGTTAGCTTTATTGAAATAAAATTAAAAAAATATATGTTTATTAAAAAAATAAAGAAATTCTAATTTGCTTGTAAATGTCAAGGATCAATTTTAAAACAAACTTTTATTCACATCCCGAAGATATTTGTTCATTATAAAGCTCACTATTATTTTTTCTCAGGGGAAGGGGAGAAACATTTCCAAAAACTAGAAAAAGGCAATTTTCTTCTCTTTTCACTTGTAAAATAGAGCAATTTCTCTAAGAGACATCATTATTCACATCATTAAATATCATTACAGGAAATTTTAATCATAATCTTGGGCTTAATGGTATCATTACCAATAGGTGCTCTGATGTCCAAAGCTTTGAATATCAGGAGCCTTTGTAAGGAAAATAATTAGAGATGAAGAAATGACTTTTTGTTGCCAGAAGCATCAATTAGAAGGATTTTTATCTGTTTATACCTCCTCAAGACTAAAACAGTTCTTACCCTAATGAATGATAATCAGGCAGCAAATTGTTATGACATAACCAGCAAATATCTTACATTTCGCCAAGCACTTGAAGTATATAACTCAGGATAAAAAAAGGGATTTAGCCTGAGTTTCATCTACAGAAATCTATTGATCACGTACACTAAGAAAATGATACTGACCTACATTTGTAAATGGAGGGATTTTTATAACGTTTCATATTTTACTCTACAAATTATTGCTAAATTTTTTGTAAAAACAAATTTATCATGAAAAAACCCTGACAATTACGGTATTTCACTTACAGAATTATAAAAAAATAGGCATTGGTCCACATGATATGCAACATTTTTTTGATCATTTGTAAGGCTACTTTAACATTAGCGTTTTTAAATTCCGTGATTGAGTTCCGTCATAGGGGCTCAATACCGGAATAAAACGCTTCAGTTTTGTCCCCATTCATTGTCAATAGGGACAAAACTGAACTGAAGACAACGGAATGCTCCTGAAAAGCATGCTGCGGTTTGCTCTCCGGTCCAGGCATCCGCACCAAGACGGATCCGGAATGACCCCCAATGCAAGTCAATGGGACGGATCCGTTTGGTGTGGACACACCAGTAATCCGGATCTGTCCTCCATTGACTTGCAATGGGGGGTCATTCCGGATCCGGCTACAGAGATAGATACATACAGACAGACAGACAGACACACATACATACACACATACATACTCCAGGGACGCCGGCAGCATGTCTTCACGCGCCTCCTGCGCGCAGCTATGACGTTTCCCCACTGCGCCCAGCAGAGGGCGCTGTGGGGAATCGTCATCACTGCGTGCAGGAGGCGCGTGAAGACGTTCTGCCGGCGTCCCTGGCTAGAGTATGTAAGTATGTATGTATGTATGTGTGTGTATGTATGTATGTTTGTCTGTGTCTTGTTCCAATGTGTGTGTCAACATGTGTGTGTCAACAAGTGTGAAAGTAGCCTAAGACAAAAAGTAGCACATTTTAGTTGTATTAAAGGGGGTGTTTGCTGGTTAAAACATTTTTACAATAGGCTAAATAAAAGATGCAGTGAGTGGTCATTTCCTGTTGGTCGAGAACGACCAGGAAGTTGGTTGTTTATTTTTTACTTTTCTTTCATTTTTTCTTTTTTTTTAATTTCCAAATTATGTACCTTTTCCACAATTTCCACAATGGTCGTTTGATCGTTTGATGGAAAAACGAATCACCTCTTTAAGTTTTTTGGTCAGTGATTTCCTTCAGTTATTAAAACCAGGTGCGGGTTTAAACACAAAACAGGTGAATATCTTTCCATTATACTTTATCTCTGAAGGCTTCACTACTGATTTTGGCTCACAATAACTGATGGAAATAACTGAAGTGTGAACTGGGCCTTACTCATTTGCCAGGCAAATTGATAAAATACCACACATGTAACAAATGTTATATGGCATTAGCCAATATTTTGCAACCTATCCTCTAAAAGAATGCCCCCAAAAAAAATAATAATCACATGAAAACTGCCTAGATTCTTACATGTGGGTGTATGGCATAGTCTGTGTGCCCTTCAGGGCAGTTTCTAGGGAATTTTACCAACAGGGCGAACATTAAAAAATAACACTGACTTAAAGGGTTATTCCCATTTTGTGACAATGGGTGCACCTCTATAAAGAATGGAGGGCACACTGCGCATGCGCAGCAATCCTCAATTAATTTCTATGGGGCCACCGAAAATAGTCAGCGCCATAGAAATGAATGGTAGCGGTGGCCGCGCATGCACGGTGCGCTCCCATTCATTTCTATAGGAGCAGTGGGGAGCCTCTAGGCCCAGCACTCCTCACTCCGTTCCACTGGAACCCGCACCTATCAGACAATTGGGGCATATCCGCCCTAGTGGAGCGCAGTAGCACTGTTAGTTAGCTTGCACACTGTAGGTAGGCAGTTAGCCTGCCAGCCTGTAGGTCAGGGGTACTCAAGTACTTTTGGTAAAGGTCCACCAACCTGAGTCTGCTGTAGGATGAAGGTCCGAGCTGCAAAACAAAAAAATATATAAGGAGGGACAACACCAGTGGTGTGTAGCCTTTTTTAGTAGTAATGCCCTCTGTGCACTGTGCCCCCTTCAGAGGAATAATGCCCATTGTGCTCCCTCTAGAGTAGAAATGCCCATTGTGCCCCTTTCACATTTGCAATACCCATTGTGCCCCCTTCAGAGTAAAAATTCCCATTGTGCCCCCTCCATAGTAAAAATGTCCATTGTGCCTCCTTCACATTAGTAATGCCCTCTGTGCCCCCTCCAGAGTAAAAATGCCCTATGTGCCCTCTCCATAGCAATGAAGCCCTCTGTGCCCCCTCCATAGTTATAAAGTCCTCTGTGCCCCTTCCATAGTAATAAAGCCCTCTGTGCCCCCTCCATGGTTATAAAGCCCTCTGTGCCCCTCCATGGTTATAAAGCCCTCTGTGCCCCGTCCATGGTTATAAAGCCCTCTTTGCCCCCTCCATGGTGATAAAGTCCTCTGTGCCCCCATCCATAGTTGTAATGTCCTCTGTGCCCCCTCCATAGTTGTAAAGTCCTCTGTGCCCCCTCCATAGTTATAAAGTCCTCTGTGCCCCCTCCATAATTATAAAGTCCTCTGTGCCCCCTCCATAGTTATAAAATCCTCTGTGCCCCCTCCATAGTTATAAAGTCCTCTGTGCCCCCTCCACAGTTATAAAGTCCTCTGTGCCCCCTCCATAGTTATAAAGTCCACTGTGCCCCCTCCATAGTTGTAAAGTCCTCTGTGCCCCTCTGTATTAAAAAAAAAAGAAAACACAAAACACACAGCACTACTCACCTTGTCCCGTTCCTGAAGCTCACGGTCCTTTTCACTGCAGCTACAGACCGGCCTGCAGCACGGAGTGGGCGGGGTTTATACAAATGGCCCGTTTGCAAGCTCCGCCCACATCCACCGGCAACTTGATCTGTGCAGGCTGAAGAGCCGGAGAAGTCTTCTGCTTCACCATTCACAGCTCTGCCGCTGGCCTGAAGGAGGGGAGGAGCGTGGGGAGCTGAGCGGTGAGTGACATCAGCTCTCTGCGCTCCAGCAATGAGCACTTCCATCTGTATTGATGGAAGCGCTCATTGCTTCTGCTTTAGGTAGATGCCGACAGCGCCCCCTTTCTTCTTGCTTGAAACAGGAGCCCTGTGCGGTTGCACCCCTCGCCCGGCTATAGAAACGACCCTGGTGCCCTTAATGTATTTGCCACAAAAAGAATTACCCTCACTCTTGCTCCTGGTTATGACTCGGCCTGCTGACTACATCTGTACCTCTGGTACCTTGCTCAGGTACCTCCTGGTCCACCTGGACCAGCTGCCTTGAGTGCCAATTGTCCTCAAGAGGTAGTTACCTGCTGTTCCCCTTGAGAAAGTCTATCAGAGGTACTGTGAAGATCGAGGGGTAACTTAGACATCGCCTTTGAAGGAGGTAAGACATCTGGCACAGTGGGTTCACATCCGCTGGTTCATGACAACTTTGAGTTAACACACTGCAGGCCAATATCCAAAAGGGTCATATCCAGCCTTAAAACTGTTGTCTCATCACAGACAATGGGGTCATATTGCTAGAATATGCCCCCATTGTCTTATAGATGCCGGTCTCACTGCTGGGACCTGCACCTATATCGAGAACGGATCCCACGAAAGTGGTGGAGGGCACACTGCGCATGCGCAGCCACCCTTCATTCATTTTCTATGGGGCTGCTGAAAATAGCCGTCGAGCCCATAGAAGTGAATGGGAGTGGTGGCCAGTAGAGATGAGCGAACGTGCTCGTAACGAGCACTGTACCGCTCGGCTCCCCTGCGCTCGCATGGGCGCAGGCAGCCGCTTCCGTCCTCCTCACCCTACGGAAGCGGCTGCCTGGGCCCATGCGAGCGCAGGGGAGCCGAGCGGTACAGTGCTCGTTACAAGCACGTTCGCTCATCTCTATTGGCCAGTCATGCACGGTGCGCTCCCATTCTCTTCTATGGAGAGACAGCTTGGTGGTGGCCGGATTAGAGTCCTCCACCCACCACTTTGCCTGCTCCATTCTCAATATATATGCGGGTTCCACACCTATCAGATCCTACTGATATGCCCCCATTGTCTGTGATGAGACAACCCCTTTAAGGAGAAATTAGTGTGGCAGATATCTAAAATCAATGTAGATATATCTTTCCAGAAATGTTTTTTTTAATAGATAGTGCTGACAAATAAAATTTAGGTGTAGCTCTGGTTGCCTGAACATATTGCGGCTCTGTTATCATGTTTGGGTTATACAGTTGTATGTATATGTTTGTTTTTTATAAATATTACAGCAAAAAAATACTGCACACGGATGCTTTATCTGCACATTGGTGTCTGTAAGGTAAATGTGAAAAGATCTGTGATTGTATATGTTTGTCTCAGAAGCCAAAACTGCTGAGCTTTTGAGAACATTTTCGTTTTAACATTTCAAACTGTGTCTTTGAGCGATGTCTTCTCCGAGTCTGTCTGCCATGCCCATGAGATCCTGTCTTTTTTCTGACACAAAGGGCTTTATAGAAGGTAAACAGTGTACAACAGGGCTAGTGGAATATATTAAAATGTAGCTGAAGGCAAGGTTCAGTATGCAGCCTCGGGCACTTCATTAGAAGTGAGGACTGATGTAGCAGGATACAAGGATGTAAGTAATGGAGGAGAGTGAAGCACAGATGGAAGCTATTGGAAGAGCAATTATGTAAATGGTATGTATGGAGGGTGAACTGTATGCTCCATGTCTTTTACTAGTGGTTAAATGTTTCTTTGTTTGGACTCCTTAACTTGCTGATATATAGTATATATAAATTAGGTTCCCTAGCAGATCAAGGTGCGCATGTCAGCACCATTGCAAGCAGTTGTTGGTTGGCTGTGGGTTAACGGTCTTCTTGACTGAAACAGGCATATTCACTTGGGCCACCTAGACTGGTCTTATCCCGCAGTCTGAGGGAGGGTGTTCAACAAAGACTCAGCTGCAACCTATCACTCCACATTTGGTCCACAGTTGTTGTGTGGGTCTTCTGCAACACTGCCCCTATTGGACAAACACAACTCCTCCTTTTGACCCACTGTTTAACTCCTTCTGACTCTCTGGTCTCCACTCAGCCCACTGAACACCAGTTGCTCTCCCTCAGTGGCAACGTCATATAGTCTGGCCTGTCTCTTCATGGCTTGCAGTCTCTGAACAGAGCTCTCCCAAACCCCTCCAGCATCTCCACAGTGATCTATACTGTATTTCTGCCTCTTCTTCTGTTACAGGCATCTAGCTTTCCAATGGTGCTGCTCAAGATCTCTGCCTCTCTGTCTGGACCCTCAATGCTCCAGCTGCAGTTTTTAAGAGATATCTGCTGGAACAGTTTCTCATGGACATGCAGCTGACTCCAACCCCCAGTGGTGAATAGGGGTGGAATTGACTTTCACACTGAAACAACACCCTTTTAATTGGGTAATTTCCACTTTCATTAGTTTTGCAGTGCTTTGAGGACCTGTCAATGCGGTCACATGACCACAGGTCCTTATGCAGCAACAAAGAAATAGTGCAATACAGTAATTACGCAAACAGAATACAGCTCTGTACTACTCTGGCCGTCATCATAATTAACAGTTCTGATGATCATCAGTGAGGGAACTAAACCCTTGAGAGTCAGGGCCCTCAGGGTCGCATTTGCTAATTAACAGACATTGAGAGTAGGGAAGCAACATAATTGGGGGAGATTCTTGTAACATGAACAATATCTACAGTGAAAAGATTAAAAGGGTTTTCAATGACTTTTCTACTGCTGAACTGTCCTCTAGATAGGTCACCTCTAATTAGGACTTGTACATACAAAGTTACATCACAGTATTCTATGCTTTATAAGTCAGCAATTAATTCCATACTCACAATCCACAGCTGAATCACCTGTGAATTGTGAGTATGGAATAAATTGCTCATCGATAAAGCATAGAATACTATGGGTAACTTTGTACGAGTCTGCACATTTGGAGAAACTGTCGTTGCTGGGTTCAAGTGTAACTGTCATGTTTTCATCAAAAAAATCAATTTTAGCATATGTTACTGCTGCAGCATTATGCATGAAGCAATCTTTAGTTTCTTCACATAGCATTGATTTCCTTGAGTTTTTCCCTTAGTTATGGCTGTTTTAAACTCCAATCATTCTTTGGACATGTAAACCACACAATACTGTATGATATTTTAGGAATGGAATAAAATAACATACAAGTATCCATATACAAGAAGAAAGCAGTACCTTTGGAAGACTATTTTTACATTTACTGTATGTACTAGTATGCAGAAAAATGTATTTGTGTGCTATACAGTGGTTTTATTTTTACATTACATGGTACAGTTGTTTGTGTAATTTATACAAAATTTTGAAAGACTAGTGTAGTACTGTATGTAAGTTTTTAATTTACAGTCAAAAGTCAAAAGTTATTTCAGAAACGCAAGGGAAAATGGATCAAGGACAAATTTTTCCAATGGGAAGGGGGTCATGTAGCACATCAAAGAAGCCCAAAATTTTCTCAGAAATCGATTGCCACGATCAGATTAGCAATATCTCTTGTGGTTCAAAAGTTTTCAACACAGAAAGTTCAAAACTTCAAAGTTCTGTGTTCAGCACCAAGGACAACACACTGAACACATCAAATATCTGTGCATCACAGGGAATGTTCCCAGTTGTAGTTGCAACTTTCAGTGTTGATAACTTTTGAACCACAAGAGATGGTTCAAATCTGATTGCTGCAATCGATTAACAAAAAATTGCTTCATGACCCCCTTCATACTGGAAAAATTTGCCCTTGATCCAATATGGCGGCTTTCAAAATGGCGGCTATGTTCCAGACATAGCCTGAAAGATAGGCCCCCTCACCCATTACTTGCTGGGGTATTGAGATATTTCATTTTCCCTTTCGTTTCTGAAATAAAAGGGTGTCCTGAGACTTTTGAAACACCCTGTATTGTAACTGTATAGATGCAAGATTTTATATGTAGAACTGTGTTTCTTCTAAGCTAAAACAAGGAAAATGTCCCCAACAGGTGGCAGAATATTTACTGTAAGCATGGCAAGGAACACTGGAACTCCTATCCTTGGTACCACTTATAATTGGAGGTCCTAGTATTGGCCCCATATTATTACCTATGGGTAAGTTATAAGAGTCATTGGTAACTGGTTATTGTTAGAACCCCTTTAATAAGTTCACATATACCGTAGAAGTCATTAGTTGGTATAAAGACTGGACTATTCATTCTTCTTTATAAATTATGACTGTATCCCAACAGATGCAATTTCATGATATTCTTAAACAGTCTTCATTCAGAATTATACAAACAGAACAATTTCTTAATTATTAAGCAAATCCCGAACGCTTGTTCTATCTGTTGTCTTCACAGCTTACAAGCCTCATAAATGCTACATTATTTGTGTATTTACGCTTGAAAAATCCCCTTGTTATGATTTTACATTATGATTTTTAATAGCACTGAAAACCCCATTACATTGTGCTCGGCGTGCTTTCATAAGATTTTAATTCTGTAGGAAGCTTTTAAGTTGGGATAAAGCATTAACATACATGGTCTATCAAATAAAGAGCGTATTAAAAATGAGAAATAATAGGTGTAATATAATGGGTAATTATGAACTCTGTTTAGAGCTTAAAAAATGGAGCCGTGCATTAGAACCATGTAACCGCTTAATTGATTAATGCCTAATCCTGAAAGACAGATTTATCAAACAAACCGTACACCGGGTCAGCATCTGACGACAGTATAAGACTATAATGAAATAGTCCAATTATTCACACCATTAGTAATGTACATACAAATACAAGGACCATGGGAGGCCATACTAATACTAATACAGAGCAGTGAATCGTCTAGATCAGGGATCAGCAACCTTCAGCACCCCAGCTGCTACAACTACAACTCCTTTCCCGGTTGGGCCGATGCCCAGGGGTCCACTCAAGCCCTCTTGATGGCCATAGGTCAGGTACATAATGATCTGATGCTCCTGAACTCAACTGTATTACCATCTTCATGATGGTGATACAGTTGAATACTGTGATGAGGGCAGCAGTATTTTGTGCTGTCCTGTGGTATTTGGTTCTGTTGGGGCGGTATTCAGCGCTGGACTACAGTACTGCAGGCCCTTCCTACTTCGGTTGTCTACACCTACTTGTTTTGGTCTGTCTTCTGTCAGTTTTAACCCACCTACAACATGGGGCCACTTTTAGGATTTTTCCAGGGCCACTTTAGGTTCCCAAACCGCCCTTGCTTGTAACTCCTATAGAAATGAAAAGAGGATTCTGGGAGTTGTAGTTTCAGAACAGCTGGAGTGCTGGAAGTTGCTGATCCCTGATCTAGGTTTTGCTTAAATGAAAGCTTGAACACAAAATTAGTTTGGGATTTAATTTACTAAAACCACAAATATTCAAGCAGAAACATTGCAGAAAAATAACAAGCAGTTCATCCAGTCTGAAGCCCTTTTAAGCACCTAACATGGGTATAGCTATAGGGGGAAGCAGGGGAAGCGGTTGCTTTGGGGGCTGAACTCAGAAGGGGCCCACCCAGGAGGAGGGCTAAAAGATTTTATTGTCTGGGCGCCCTCAACCATATTATACAATAGCATTGTACACAGTGACAGTACATGCAGTGACATGATATATGTGCAGTGTGGAAAAAAAAAACACACACAACACACACACAATATTTTATTGAAATAAATACTCCCCCAGACCCCTGTTTGACCATTTTATTTACAAAATAAAAAAGCTGGTCCGACGTAATCCAACGAATCCAACGTAGTCCTCTGCATTCACGATCCTGAAAAATAGAAAACAAACAAACAAACAAACACAAACCACTTACCTCCTCCTCCTCCTCAGGCTTCTTCTCCTCAGCAGCGGAGCCTCTTCATTACATTGCGCCCTCTGCTGGTGAATGAAAAAAATTACACCTTGAATTCTTCAATGAAAAAAAAAACGTGATAGGTGACGGATCCGTCAATGAAAGTCAATGGAGGACGGATCCGTTTACTATTGTGTCACACCAAACGGATCTGTCCCCATTGACTTGCATTGGGGTCATGACGGATCCATCTTGGTGCGGGGAGGCTACTCGAGCTTTGCGCTCGAGTACACTCGGTGTTCGGCCGAACACCGAGCGGACCAGAGTGTAGGCATGCTCGGCCAAACATATGCATTTTGTGTACGTATCCTGCAATAAGATCAAAAATGTGATTTGTCATGTACTCATGCATTTTATGTATACCAAGCAGCTAAAAGTTAGCAGGCCCCACTAGGTGGGGTTGTATCCTCCTCCAATAGAAAGGAGGAGTTAGAGCACAAAGAGTTAGAGTCTAGACTTTGATGGAGGCAGAGCTAGCTGAAACCAGCTCTGGATTAAACCAGCCAGAGATAAGCCAAACAGGTAGAAAAGTGGGTAAAAATCCAAAGATTTATCTGAGGAGCATGCCAGAGGCAAGGAGGAGGTGTGAGGAGTAGAGATGAGCGAATCATCCCAAATTCGCTTCACCGAATATTCGTCGAACTTTTCATAAGATTCGTATATTCTACGAATCTATTCGGCGAATCTACGTACAAATCATACGTTCTTATGTGGTGTTTTGCGAACATTCGCGCACTAATAACGAACGTTCAATTTTAAAAGGAACACAACTTCTGTGAATACGTACGCATGAGCGTACAAATTGAGTACGAAAATGACGGGATTTACTGGAGTGGAATGGTGGAGCAGGAGGAACACTCTGAGTCTGACCCCTGGCTACATGATACTGTATCAGCAGATGACAACAGATCATCCGGCTGATACTGATATGAGCGTGCCATCCACTCCACTACCTCATTCACTTTCTCCTCCACAACAATTTTGCGCCTTGGTGGGTTAGCTTGGTGGAACACTGGCCAAGTATTGCGAATTCCACAATTCTCCGGCTCCAGCTACAGGTCCTTTGGCACTGCTGCCTTGTGCCACCTTCTCCTTTTTATTTAGCGCTCAAGGTCTGGCTGCAGCTGGACACCTTTTGCTTATCCATTCCAGAAATTTTTCACTTGACTGTGGCCCTGCAGCTGGTCTTTGTCTCTCTCCCTGTCTCTCTCCCTATCTCTTTCTCTGCCTGATTAATTACTAGCCCTGCACTGGCCCTGCACTTGCCCTGCACTGGCCCTGCAGTATCTCTGATATGTGTAATATGGATTCCCAGAACAATTACACCCCAATTTTAACAAAACAGGTCTAAGTGTCTCAGAACTACACACACAGTGCTTCTGCTCGTCTCAGCAGTCGCAACACAACTGATGCGTCACTGGCTTACCGAGACTGAGAATCAGAGCAAGCCCTGCCCACTAGGTCAGGTGACCGCTTTCTTCCCGGGCTTTTGCAGAACGAATAACAAACAGTAAAAGTTTGCTAATTAATTGAATTTGTACGCAACAGCGTATAGAGTAACTTATACGTAGCATTAGCGTACAATTTGTCGGACAAGTACGTAGCGAATGCATAGAAAGCCTTAAAGGGGTATTCCCATCTTAGACAATGGGGCATATCGCTAGGATATGCCCCCATTGTCTTATAGGTGCGCGCGCTCACATTCGCTTCTATTAGCGCAGCGGGGGGGCAGCGCCCGGTGGTGGTTGGACCCCGGGGAAAAATTTGGATTCGCTTCGCAGTGGTAAATTTCCAAGATTCGTATCGAATCTACAAAGTGGCGAATACATTCACTCATCTCTAGTGAGGAGAAATCTTGTGGATAAAACGTTATAGACGTTATAGAGCTTTTATAGCCATGTGTCTGGGAGAATAAGTCTTTGTTAAGCATTTTAAAGTTGGCTTCCGCTCACTCATGCAGAGGGTTCCATAGCCACCTTTTCAAACAGCAGAAACCCACGGTGGATATCTGTGATGAGCCCTAAGGCTGATCACATACATTTAACCCTTCAGATGCCACGGTAAAATGTGACAACGGCATCTGAGCGGTCCAGGAGTCGCATGCTCCCGCTCTCGTAAAAGTGTTCCACAGCTGAGATCGGGGAAGGTCTGAAGTATTCAAAACTTTGAATGCAGATCTAAAGTATAAGACAGGCTGTAACCCAGAATTATTACAAGATACAGTAGGTAATATAAATGTGAAATAAGGAATTGTTTGTAGTCCTGTGCCCAGAATGATGTTTGGCACAGCCAGGGGAGCACCCAGGAATTTTTTCTAGGGGGGGTCCGAAAAGGAAAAGGGTGTGTGGCATCTTGTGGGCAGGGCTATTTTTGCGACACGCCCATATATCAAACATAGTACTGGAAGAGTAAAGTGCGGCGCGCCGCGGCGGCAAAAATAGGCCCCGCCCATTATTATAATCCCCTCCCATATCTAATAGGCCACTCCCAACATACACTACAGCTGAAATATGGTTGAGGCCCAGTTCTATACATCATATGGAGAGGGGAGGACGTGTCCTGGCTGCACTGCCTGCTTCACATTATACAATATGCAACAGCAGGCTACAGCCAGGAAGATCCTCCGCTCTCCTCCCTCCCCAGATCCTGCTCCAGGCCTGAGCGTCCCCCCCCCACCATCTGCCACCTGCCTGTGCCCTGCTGACCCCCTTTGGTCATCCTCACCCAGCTCTGAATCCTCCTTCTGTAAATGGCAGAGGGAGGAGCCGGAGCATCTCCTCTCCTACACAGCGCCCCATACCTCTTACATCCAGTGATGTCACCTTTGTTGTAGACGTTCTCTTTCCTCATCTTCTCCATTCGGACCAGACCGCCATGAAGATTTTTCAGCCATCTCTCGTCTCTGCAGAGATACAAACAGACATTAGTTTCCCACATTTCCATCATCTTTACATCTTCTGAACACCTCATCCTGCCACCCCCAATACTGTGCCCGCTAATACTATACTGCAGAAACTGTCCCCTGAAAAATACTACTACCACACAGATAGTGCCCCCTACAACAGTTATTGGCACACAGTGCTCTAAAAAATAACTGCACCTACACTAATGATATTATGCCAGGGTGCCCCCCAAAAGTAACAGTGCTCCCCAAAATCCCACCAATAGAAAATAATTATCTGCTAGACCACACTTAGTAGTAATGATGTCCCCATAGTGCCCATACTAGACATCATGTTCCCCATAGCCCCCCAGTAGTAGTAAAGCTCACAGTAACACCCCAGCTTAGTGCCCGCAGTTGAGCTAATGTCCCCATAATGTATACCAGTATAAAATACCCCTATATAGTGCCCCAGTAAATGCCCTCATAGTGCTCCTCTCCCCCATAGTGTTCCCCATAATATGCCCCTTCTTACTGCCCTTCACATCCCTTATAGTGCTCCTCTCCCCCATAACGTGCCAGTAAAAATTGCCCACTTAGTGCCAGATGCCATAGTGCCCCCTATAATTTACCAGTAAATAATGCCCCTTTAGAGCCACCAGATGCCCCCATAGTGCCTGCAAATGATGCCCCTATAGTGCTGCTCTGCCCTATAGTACCTCCCATAATGTGACAGAAAAAAATTACCCCTTAGTGCCAGATGCCATAGTGCGCCCCATAATGTGGCAGTAAAAAAGTGACTCTTTAGAGCCACCAGATGCCCCCAAATGAGGCCCCTATAGTGCCACCACATGCCCCATAGTGCCAATCTCCTCTATCGTGCCCCCTATAATGTGCCAGTAAACAAAATGCCCCTTTAGAGCCACCAGATGCCCCCATAGTGCCCCCAAATTATGCCAATATAGTGCCAAATGCCAGTAAAGAAATGGCACAGTACAGGGCAGGGGGCACGGTACAGGACAGGGAGGCAAAGTACAGGGCAGAAAGCATGGTACAGGGCAGGAGGCACGGTACAGGACAGGGAGGCACGGTACAGGCCAGGGGGGCACGGTACAGGCCAGGGGGGCACGGTACAGGCCAGGGGGCACGGTACAGGCCAGGGGGCACGGTACAGGCCAGGGGGGCACGGTACAGGGCAGGAGGGCACGGTACAGGGCAGGAGGGCACGGTACAGGGCAGGTGGGCACGGTACAGGGCAGAAAGCATGGTACAGGGCAGGAAGCACGGTACAGGGCAGGAGGCACGTTACAGGGAAGGAGGCACGTTACAGGGAAGGAGGCACGTTACAGGGAAGGAGGCACGGTACAGGGCAGGGGGCAAGGTACAGGGCAGAAAGCATGGTACAGGGCAGGGGGCAAGGTACAGGGCAGGGGGCACGGTACAGGGCAGGAGGCACGTTACAGGGCAGGGGCACGTTACAGGGCAGGGGGCACATTACAGGGCAGGGGGCACGGTACAGGGCAGGGGGCACGGTACAGGGCAGGGGGCACGGTAGAGGCCAGGGGGGCACGGTACAGGCCAGGGGGGCACGGTAGAGGGCCAGGGGGGCACGGTACAGGCCAGGGGGGCACGGTACAGGGCAGGAGGGCACGGTACAGGGCAGGGGGCACGGTACAGGGCAGGGGGCACGGTACAGGGCAGAAAGCATGGTACAGGGCAGGGGGCAAGGTACAGGGCAGGAAGCACGGTACAGGGCAGGAGGCACGTTACAGGGAAGGAGGCACGTTACAGGAAGGAGGCACGTTACAGGGCAGGGGCACGGTACAGGGCAGGGGGCACGGTACAGGGCGGAAAGCATGGTACAGGGCAGGGGGCAAGGTACAGGGCAGAAAGCATGGTACAGGGCAGGGGGCAAGGTACAGGCAGGAAGCACGGTACAGGGCAGGAGGCACGTTACAGGGAAGGAGGCACGTTACAGGGAAGGAGGCACGTTACAGGGCAGGGGGCACGGTACAGGGCAGGGGGCACGGTACAGGGCGGAAAGCATGGTACAGGGCAGGGGGCAAGGTACAGGGCAGAAAGCACGGTACAGGGCAGGAGGCACGTTACAGGGCAGGGGGCACGGTACAGGGCAGGGGCACGGTACAGGGCAGGGGGCACGGTACAGGGCAGGGGGCACGGTAGAGGACAGGTAGGGCACGGTAAGGCCAGGGGGGCACGGTACAGGGCCAGGGGGGCACGGTACAGGCCAGGGGGGCACGGTACAGGGCAGAGGGCACGGTACAGGGCAGGGGGCACGGTACAGGGCAGGGGGCAAGGTACAGGGCAGGAGGCACGGTACAGGGCAGGAGGCACGTTACAGGGCAGGGGGCACGGTACAGGGCAGGAGGGCACGGTACAGGGCAGGAGGGCACGGTACAGGGCAGGGGGGCACGGTACAGGGCAGGGGGGCACGGTACAGGCCAGGGGGGCACGGTACAGGCCAGGAGGGCACGGTACAGGGCAGGAGGGCACGGTACAGGGCAGAAAGCATGGTACAGGGCAGGGGGCAAGGTACAGGGCAGGAAGCACGGTACAGGGCAGGAGGCACGTTACAGGGAAGGAGGCACGGTACAGGGCAGGGGGCATGGTACAGGGCAGGGGGCACGGTACAGGGCAGAAAGCATGGTACAGGGCAGAAAGCATGGTACAGGGCAGGGGGCAAGGTACAGGGCAGAAAGCACGGTACAGGGCAGGAGGCACGTTACAGGGCAGGGGGCACGGTAGAGGACAGGGAGGCACGGTACAGGCCAGGGGGGCACGGTACAGGCCAGGGGGGCACGGTACAGGCCAGGGGGGCACGGTACAGGCCAGGGGGGCACGGTACAGGGCAGGAGGGCACGGTACAGGGCAGGAGGGCACGGTACAGGGCAGAAAGCATGGTACAGGGCAGGGGGCAAGGTACAGGGCAGGAAGCACGTTACAGGGCAGGAGGCACGTTACAGGGAAGGAGGCACGTTACAGGGAAGGAGGCACATTACAGGGCAGGGGGCAAGGTACAGGGCAGAAAGCATGGTACAGGGCAGGGGGCAAGGTACAGGGCAGGAAGCACGTTACAGGGCAGGAGGCACGTTACAGGGAAGGAGGCACGTTACAGGGAAGGAGGCACATTACAGGGCAGGGGGCAAGGTACAGGGCAGAAAGCACGGTACAGGGCAGGGGGCAAGGTACAGGGCAGAAAGCACGGTACAGGGGCAGGGGGTAAGGTACAGGGCAGAAAGCACGGTACAGGCCAGGGGGCACGGTACAGGGCAGGAGGCACGTTACAGGGCAGGGGGCACGGTACAGGCCAGGGGGCACGGTACAGGCCAGGGGGCACGGTACAGGCCAGGGGGGCACGGTACAGGCCAGGGGGGCACGGTACAGGCCAGGGGGGCACGGTACAGGGCAGGGGGGCACGGTACAGGCCAGGGGGGACGGTACAGGCCAGGGGGGCACGGTACAGGGCAGGAGGGCACGGTACAGGGCAGGAGGGCACGGTACAGGGCAGGGGGCAAGGTACAGGGCAGAAAGCATGGTACAGGGCAGGGGGCAAGGTACAGGGCAGGAGGCACGGTACAGGGCAGGAGGCACGTTACAGGAAGGGGGCACGTTACAGGGCAGGGGGCACGGTACAGGGCAGGGGGCAAGGTACAGGGCAGGGGGCAAGGTACAGGGCAGGGGGCAAGGTACAGGGAAGGGGGCAAGGTACAGGGCAGGAGGCACGTTACAGGCAGGGGGCACATTACAGGGCAGGGGGCACGGTACAGGGCAGGGGGCACGGTACAGGGCAGGGGGCACGGTAGAGGACAGGGGAGCACGGTAGAGGACAGGGAGCACGGTACAGGCAAGGGGGGCACGGTACAGGCCAGGGGGGCATGGTACAGGCCAGGGGGGCACGGTACAGGCCAGGGGGGCACGGTACAGGCCAGGGGGGCACGGTACAGGCCAGGGGGGCACGGTGCAGGCCGGGCGGGCACAATACAGGGCAGGGGGGGCACAATACAGGGCAGGGGGGCACAATACAGGGCAGGGAGGGCACAATACAGGGCAGGGGGGGCACAATACAAGGCAGGGGGGGCACAATACAGGGCAGGGAGGGCACAATACAAGGCAGGGGGGGCACAGACTGAGTGAGACTTACCATTTTTTCTTGCTCCAGCAGGAGGTTGGTCGGCCGGCTGGATGGCTGTGCTGGGCCGGCTGGAGCGAGGTGTGATGGCGGGAGCGGCCGGGGGAACTCGGGGAAGGACTGGCAGAGTCACATGGGCTCTGCAGCCGGGCTCTCTGCTTGAAATTATTGGTGGAGAAGCAGCTTCCGCCCTCTGCTTCTCCACCAATGAGATAGAAGATTGTAGCAGCGCAGAGGAGAGGTAGGAGAAAAACCTCTCTCCCCTCTCCTCCATAGCGCTGCCGCCTGCCGCCGCCCGCAGTAAGGATCAGGGCCGCGCCGCCTGTGGCGATTGCGGTGCGGCCCTGAAGCATTAAAAAAAAAATTTCTATATCGTTCTAGGGGGGGTCCAGACCCGCTGGACCCCCCCTGTGGGTGCGCCCCTGGGCACAGCACAAGGGCTTTAAACATCAGCAGAAGTTTGATAAGGGAAATGCTAAGATTTAGGGAGATTGGTCTTGCTCATTGTAGATAAGATTGTCAGATGCTGATCATATGGTCCCACTGAGGCATGGAGGAGATTTGTGGAGAAAACGTTATAGAACTTTGAGCTTCCATAGCCACGTGTCTGGGAGAATAAGTCTTTCGGTGTCTGGGCATAACTGAGGAGCAGATTGACCATCTGTATAGGAAGATCATCCACATCCCACAGCGGACATTTATGGAAATGTATAGTGTGACGTTAGCCTGACATTGGGGTTCGCCTGGTGGTTGCATCACATTGCATTGCTTAGAAAGAGGAATGTAGAACCCCCAGTCCCCCCATTCCTTGATGCTTGTGCCAAGGTCAGCTAGAGAAGAGTAGTGTGAGGAAGATTGCTCCAAAGAGACAATTGTGCCTGTTAACTCTGACTGCAGCTTACCCTGTAAGATCCATGGAAATTGCAGATGGTGTAAGAACTGCCAGTCCATGCATGCTGAGAACTGTAACTGGCATTCTTGAACTTCATTCTGTAGTAAAGAACTGCTCTATTGCAAAACTGCCTCATTGTTGTCTCCACCGCTAAAGGGGTCCCTACCTTGCACCTCACAGGTCCTTACCATCAAGGGCACCCCAAAACACCATCAGAGAGGAAAACCCCAAGACCAAGATATTCCCCAAACAGAAGAAAGGTAAAACCTTCCCATCACTGCACGGCCAATGGGAGCATCAGAGGGAGTACTAATTATGATCAGTTATAATTTCACTAAAGAAGGTTAAATTTTAATGTAAGATGGAATGTATTTGCATAGAAAGAGGCACCGCCATTGACAGCCAAAAAAGTCCACATATGGCAGGAGTGTAACCATAGAGAATAGAGGTAGAAATCACACCCAAGCACTGGTGTCTGAAATGCCGAAAGACCGCTCTGCCACGTAATAAGACACTAGAATTATGAATGATGCATGACAGGTAGGGCCTTGTTACAGACCTCACAATGGGGTCCAGGAGCTTCAAGTACCGCCTCTTCGGTGCTTATATAATTTTACAGGAATGGAGACTGTCGGCCTCTAACGTGTAGACAGTGGCGTACCGCCGCTGCTGCCCGCGGCACAGGGGGGCCTGAAGTGCACGGGAGGCCCAGCCCCCTACTCTGCATCATTAAGATGCGTCCCGTCCCTGCACTCCGGGCCTCTCCTGGCCCCCACACCGCCGCAACTTTTACCCTAACAAGTCCTGAGAGCGCTCCTGTGCGCTCCCAGCTGGCCCCGCCTCCTCCCTCATGCCACGCTGCTGCTCCTGGACAGGGAAGGACCTGTGCAGCGCGGCAAGAGGGGAAAGAAGACCAAGGCCCAGTCCCCTCCAGAATGGCGTCAGGACAAGAAACTAAGTTTTTATGTGTTTCATATATATATGTATGTATGTATGTATGTGTGTGTATGTATGTATGTATGTGTGTGTGTGTGGTTATATGCATACACTGTACGTACTGTATATTGTACAGCGTGGCGCAGGGGTTATATTGTCCGGCATGGTGTAACCGCCATGCATTTGTTGTACAGTATATATTATAATCCCTGTACCATGCTATACAATGTACAGTATAATCCATACACCATACTGTATAATATACAGTATAATCCGTACACCATGCTGTATAGTATACAGTATAATACGCACTCCATGCTGTATAGTATACAGTATAATCCTTACACCATGCTGTATAGTATACAGTATAATCCATACACCATGCTGTATAATATACAGTATAATCCGTACACCATGCTGTATAGTATACAGTATAATCCGCACTCCAGGCTGTATAGTATACAGTATAATCCGTACACCATGCTGTATAATATACAGTATAATCCCTACACCATGCTGTATAATATACAGTATAATCCCTACACCATACTGTATAATATACAGTATAATCCGTACACCATGCTGTATAATATACAGTATAATCCCTACACCATGCTGTATAGTATACAATATAATCCGCACTCCATGCTGTATAGTACACAGTATAATCCATACACCATGCTGTATAATATACAGTATAATCCCTACACCATGCTGTATAATATACAGTATAATCCCTACACCATACTGTATAATATACAGTATAATCCGTACACCATACTGTATAATATACAGTATAATCCCTACACCATGCTGTATAATATACAGTATAATCCGTACACCATGCCGTATAATATACAGTATAATCCGTACACCATGCTGTATAGTATACAGTATAATCCGTACACCATGCTGTATAGTATACAGTATAATCCATCCTTGTGGCTGCCCCCATTCAGTTAACGTCTCCTTAAAGGGATTCTGTCACCAGGATTTGGCCTATAAAGGTAATCACACTATCGGATTCTGCTCAGTGTGTTGAATGCAAAAACGTTATTCTTATTCTTCCTAGGGATGAATTTCATGTAAAAAAAACTTTTTTTAGGTTATGCAAATTACTTACATAAGGGGCCCAAGGGGATGTGCCCAGCGCCGTTGGAGCCCGGCCACGCCGCTACTGTTGGAGCCCAGGACCGCCCACCTCATTATTATTCACTGCACAGCTTCATGCAGACTTGCTCCGTCACCATCGTAATCCCGCGCTGTTGGAGTCTTCCATTACAAAGCTGGCATCAGATAAAGGTACATTGGTAAGTGGCACAAATTCACAATTTTTTATGGCCTTTTAACTAATCTTCCTATAAAATGCTTAACTCATTTAAGGCACACATGAAGGTTTAGTCCTACATTATTTTACTTGTGAATGTTCCATAAAATGACAAATTACCACAAAATGACCTCCAATTCTTGTGCACGATTCCACAGGGGGCATCTTATTCACAGCATTGAGGGAAACCTCCTGTTATTCAGTAAATGGGCCTTTTCAATTTTTCAGAGCAGCTAAAGGGAGACCTCCAGACCTCATCTCATTCATTGTCTTTTATCTGTTTTAACAGCGGCAACGGCATTAAAAGAATCAAAACGAATGCTCTGTGAATGTTTTAGATTACAAAGACAAAAACAATGCTCAGAGAGCTTAATAATGTGAAGAGCCCGTACCTGAACTTCTATAAATTACTTGCTCCTTCTCTGTGTAATTACAGGATGCTCACAGAAGGCGTACAAATGAGTTATTTTTATTCTTGCGTATTTTGGATAAGAAAATACGAATTATATCCATTAAACCAAATAGAGTTGAATACGTATAAAAAAAACCTATGGCTGTAGCAGAGTTGAATTGTGATAAAGTTAAAGTGTAGCTGTCATATTTCCTTTTATTTGTTAGTTTATTAGTGCTAGGTATGTATACCTGAGTTAGTTTGTCAATGATTGCCAAAAGATCTGTAATTACCTTATCATAACAGCTTTCATTAATGTCTCCTGTCCCTTTCCACTGGTCCCTTAAAAGACCGTTGCTAGGGCTTTTCTGTCTTTCCTTTAGTGTAAACAGAAGACAGAGGGGCGGTCCTCCACACTGCATCAGGCTTCAGAGTGAGGAGGCGTGTCTCTCAGTAATTTAATCTGATTGGCTGGCAGGAAGCTGCTGACTACAGCAAGTGTATATGTGAAGTGAGGGAAGGCAGTTTTGGCCTCAGAGAACTGACAGAGGAGCCATCTTGAAAAGATCCTCATATTGTGGAGGTTAAAACAGCCATAACTAAGGGAAAACAGTGGTGTGTGAAGAAACTAAAGATTGCTTTATGCATAATGCTGCAGCAGCAGTAGCATATGCTAAAATTGCTTTATTTTTTTTATTTTTTTTAAATGAAAACATGACAGTTACACTTTAAAGGGTACATGCAGACGTTATGTCATGTTTGGCCTCATCAGCATCCAGTGACCAATGGCTGCACAGTTTTGTGAGTAAACTGAAGTATTACCTTTAGACCTCTTTTATACGAGCGATACAGCTTCGTATGTCATGATCTGTTCAGGGAAAAACTGATAGTTTTGCATGCAAATTTAATCAGTTTTATCTGCGATTGTGTTCAGTGCTTTTAGTTTTTTCTGAAGGAATGCAATCAGTTTTTAACTCGTTTTTCACACGCGTGAAGAAACGCTGAAGAATAACATTCAATATCTCCTACCAGTAATCAGTGAAAAATGCATTGCATCCAGAGGCCATCCTTTTTGTACGCAAGCCCCATCGACTTGTATGGAGCCAGGGCTATGTGAAAAAAGCACAATATAGAACAAGCTACGTTTTTTTTTTTCTGAAAGCAGACATGATGTGTGAAAAACACAGACCCATTGAAATAAATGGGGCAGGATTCCATCCGGATGTTACGCATTTGCTACACTCATCACATCTGGAAAACTCATTTGCGCGACATTAGCCTTAAATTCTGAAGCCATTAACCAATACATATTTGGCCCCAGTAACGTTGCATTTTCTGCCCCATACCCTTACCTCTTCCTAAAATGAAGATAACTCAGTGATGAAATAATCATCATAGGTCCAGCTTCCCAGGCTTCCAGGCATAACAGCACTGATGCTCAGGCAACCATTGCAAGGAAAAAGTAGTAATTATACACTAAGTTCACCAGAGAGAAGGGAACTCTAGCCCCAGCTTTCTAAGCCTGGACGTCCAGTTTTGTAGAGGTGACGTTTTAGAAAGGGCTGCATACATTGGGAGCAGGTGTTAGTAACCATGTCATAGACACTGGACAGGGCTCACCCCCTCCCTGCACAGTGACCCCTGCACAGGTTACAGAGCATGCTCACAACACTCTAAAAACTGTTGTAAACCAAATCGTTGCAGCTGTTGTTCACCATTTAGAAGATCAATGCCTCCATAATCATGGAACGAAAATGCTAGCAAATACAAAATAAAAATACATCATTGTTTCAATGGTTATAGCATTTTTAAATACAAAATAAACAAAGTAAAGCAATACATTGTATATAACTCCTACTAAACCATTTAAATGGAATGTACTGTCAATGACAGGTAAGATTACAGTGAAAGGTAATACTTATAAATAGATAACTCAGAATCCAACATTCCCAACAGATCTCACCTCCTCCCCCTCCCTGCGTAATGACTTCTGCAGAAGCCATACAACATGCCCACAGCCCTCTCTCAGAAACATATTTTTCTGACTGCAGTTTCCAAAGTCCATGTGGCTGCTATCAAGTAAATCTCTGCATTGAAATTTACAGCTCAGAGCAGAAGCTCAGTCAGGGCTGTATTTATAGCTGGTGCTGCCCTAGGCACCAAGTATGAATACTTCCTATCAAAGCCAGGAAGAGGCAACTGGTTGAAGAGTAGTGACTGTCTGGGGCACCACTTAAGAGAGGTGAGAGTGACTCCCCCCTATTTCCTGACACCCAAGGCACATGCCCTAAGGTGTCTCATTATAAGCCCTGAGCTCAGGAGAGATGACTGTTCTCATAACCAGGTACAGAAAACATAATAAAGAAATCTACAATCAGAAAATAAAAGCAGAATAGAAAAAAAGATTAAGCTTAAGTATTTGGTTGTCATGAGTGAAAATGACATAGGAGATATGTTTGCTCTAAAGAAGTATGTGGAGGTATTGTTATACTCGCAAAAGGTTATATTTATAGAATCAAAAAAGCTCATTTTTTTCCAATAAGTTTTTGGCACAATAAAAAAATTCTGAATGTTAGTTAAAATAACAAAGAAAAGATACATAATCTATGAAATATGAAACATGATATGAGACCACAGGAGCCAGTCTGTACACCTAGAGCTACACAGATGAGCAAAGTTTTCGAAAATTCGAATTCTGCTGCTTCATCGAATTTTACAAAAAAATTTGCTTTGTGACAAAACACAATTTTTTTTGTAAGTAGCGGGTGCAATGACAGGAAGCTGCGATAGCACCGTTCCCCATCATTGTACCCCTCAGATGCCGTGTTCATACATGATCACGGTATCTGAGAGTAATAGTATAGTGTAAAAATAACATAAAAAATTAAATCATACTTACAACCTCCATTTGCTTGAGACGGGATGGCCGCCATCATCTTACTTGAAGTTCTTGCGCAAAATCTCACGTAGGTGATTTCAGCCGAGATTTTCGATCAAGATGGCGGCGACCGGCCCGTCGCGAGCAAATGGAGGAGGTAAGTATGATTTTTGTTTTGTTTTTTACACTATTTCAGGTTAAATCGATTCACTACCATGAAGCACAAGGACATTCGGCTTCACAGCTAATTGAATTTATCCTGAAATTCAGATCAAATTCCACTTCGTTGGATTTGATTCGCTTATCTCTAGTGACATCAGTGTAGTGGACACTTCTCTGCTTTGGCCAGTGATTAGATGTCATGATCACATGATGAGACTGCACGTCATCGATACAAACAAATATTACCAGGAGACCAGAGAGCCATCAGGATGGTGGATGCAGGGTATTTAAAGAGTGCAGTTTTTTGTTATTTTAACAAATAGTTTCTGTTTCAGTTTTCAAACCAACACCTGGATCTGAATACTTTTGTAATTGCATTTAATTAAAATTTTTGAATAGACAACGAGTTATTCAATAAAATTTATCTGTATAGCACCACCTGCTGTTTTCTCTTTTTCTTATTTCTTTGACCTGCTCTCTGAGATGGCCACACATGCTCAGTTTTATCCTTCAACTGCCTCCTGAGCTGGGAAAGGCAGAGCTGCAAAATACATACGTATGTTGTGTGCATGAGCCCTTACTCTGTGAGCCCTCTAGAAAGTCATTAAGAAACGTATTAAAAATAAGGAAGGGCAGTACTGACCTCTGTAGCCCCAAATGTGATGTATTTATAAAAATTTTGCACTAGAAAGTCCCCCTATGCTTTTAATATAATTCAGCATGAAAACTAATTACTTTTGTCATTTACATCCTGTTGTGTAAATTTTAATGTTGTGAGATATTCTTTTTACTTCATTATAATGGTGTCCCCTGCTGTTTACTTTGTATAGTAATGTCCACTGAGCATGTTTGACCACCTAAGCATGTATGACTGAGGTGGCCATACATGCTCAGTCCTATCCTTCACATGCCACCAGCAGGGGCGTAGCTAAAGGCTCATGGGCCCTGGTGCAAGAGTTCAGCTTGGGCCCCCCCCCCCCACCTTCCCTCAGCGCTGGTGCACCTAGCTTTTCTGCCGGCCAAGTCAAAAATTGAAACCCCCCCTATGCCAAATTCTCACCCTAACCGTTTCCCTCCGAACATTACGTGTATCACTACAGAACATACAGGGTAAGGCTACGTTCACACAACAGTTGTTTTTGCAGCCTTCGATCTGCATATTTTGCGACTCAGATGCGGACCCATTCACTTAAATGAACACTGTGTGCTGCCCCCATGTGCCAGTAAAAATGCCCCCAGTGCCAGTAAAAATGCCCCCAGTGCCCCCATGTGCCAGTAAAAATGCCCCCAGTGCCAGTAAAAATGCCCCCAGTGCCCCAATGTGCCAGTAAAAATACCCCCAGTGGCCCCATGTGCCAGTAAAAATTCCCCCAGTGCCAGTAAAATGCCCCCAGTGCCAGAAAAAATGCCCCCAGTGCCAGTAAAAATGCCCCCAGTGCCCCAATGTGCCAGTAAAAATACCCCCAGTGGCCCCATGTGCCAGTAAAAATGCCCCAGTGCCAGTAAATGCCCCCAGTGCCAGAAAAAATGCCCCCAGTGCCAGTAAAAATGCCCCAGTGCCCCATGTACCATTATAAATGTTCCCAGTGCCAGTAAAGTGCCCCCATGTGCCAGTAAAAATTCCCCCAGTGCCCCATGTGCCAGCAAAAATGCCCTCATGTGCCAGTAAGAAATGCCCCCATGTGCCAGTAAAAATGCCCCCATGTGCCAGTAAAAATGCCCCCAGTGCTAATAAAATGCCCCAGTGCCCCCATGTGCCAGTAAAAATGCCCCCATGTGCCAGTAAAAATGCCCCCAGTGCCAATAAAATGCCCCCAGTGCCCCCATGTGCTAGTAAAAATGCCCCCAGTGCCAGTAAAAATGCCCCCATGTGCCCCTAAAAATGCCCCCATTGCCCCAAATAGAGCTCCGGTCCGTGACTGCTACAGTAAAAAAAAAATAAACACTTATACTTACCTCCATGGAGCTGGCAGCGATGCGATGCAGGCCTCTTCCGGCCTGTGTCCTGCGTCATGATGTCATCGCGCCGCCCTATCAGAGGAATGGGCAGGGGAGACGCCTCTCCCTCCCCTGCCCCGCAGTACAGGCATCTGTATCGCCGTTCTGAGGACGGCGATACAGATGACTATGGAGATAAGCTCTTCCACAATGGACAATCTCCCTCTGCCCCGTCGCCGCCCCCAACTGTGCGCAGGGCCGCGCCGCACCTGCCTAATTGGCGGGGCGGCCCTGCAAGTGGCTTAGGGGCCCGGTCGCACCTGAGACCCCTATAGCTACGCCACTGATTATATGCTTTCATACCTATTAATAAACTGCTCTGCAGCAAGACTGATAAATGTCTTGGAGCAACTAGATTGGAGCAACTCCAATCTAGACGCAACAGATAGTGCTTCCTAGTGGGCTAAATGACCTTCCTGAAGTCATCTGCCCATGTGACCAGTGGGGGAGGAGCCAGAGGAGCAGAGAGCTGTGTTACTGTATGAAGAGGAGCCAGGCTGGAGTTTGGTGAGGCCTAGCTGTGTATCTCTGTCCCTGTTTGTTTCCCTTTCCTTTATGTATCTGTCCCTTTGTCTGTCTGTCCCTGTCCCTGTGTGTCTGTCCCTGTGTGTGTGGGTTACTGTCCCTATGTGTGTCCCTATTCCTTTACCCATGTGTCCCTGTGTTTGTCCCTATCTCTGTCCAAGTGTGTGTCTGTCCCTGTCTGTGTCTGCCCCTGTCTGTGTGTGTCGCTGTCCCTGTGTGTTGCTGTCCCTGCGTGTTCTTGTCTGTGTGTGTGTGTGTCATTCCCTGTGTGTGTATCTTTCCCTGTGTGCGTGTCCCTGTGTGTGCCTGTCCCTGTGTGTCACCATCACTATGCCCACAGTGTCTTGACGCAGCTGCATCAGGACGTTCTGTGGGGGCAAGAAGAAGAGGGAAGAGGAGGCAGCACCACCAGCATGGAGTCCTGTGGGAGAGACACAGGGAGGCACACTAAGGACACAGGTAAGACTACCAAATTACCTGCACTAGTGTTATCTGTGGCTTTACATAGGACTGCAGATAACCCTACCACATTATCTACACTAGTGTTAGCTGTGGTTTAACATAGGACTGCAGTTAACACTACCATATGATCTACACTATTGTTATCTGTGGTTTTACATAGGACTGCAGGTAAATCTACCACATTATCCGCACTAGTGTTGTCTGTGGTTTTCCATAGAACTGCAAGTAACAGTACTACATTATCAGCACTAGTGCTGTTTTTTTTTTACATACGACTGCAGTTAACACTACTACACAGTATAGTACACTACTCTGCAGTATAATTAACATTGGTGGCGCAGTGTGTGGTCCCCCCTACGCCCCAGTATTA
>ONZH01000373.1:0-206875 GCA_900303285.1 Rhinella marina
AGCAGCTCTAGGGCTAGCCGGTTTGTTGCACATCCCTTGCCTGGTGCATGTGCCGAACTTGGTGGTACAGAGAATTACCCCGATATGTCAGAGCTGTTGCAGAAACTGAGGGCCATCTGTGTGTGCTTTCAGCGTTCTCACCCTGCTGCTCGCCTGTCTGTGCTACAGCGTAACTTCGGCCTTCCCGCTCATCTCCTCATATGTGACATTCCCACAAGGTGGAACTCCATCTTGCACATTCTGGAAGGCGATAGTGGAGTTTCAGCTGCAGCACACAAAGGTGAGTCGCTCTGCGGAACAGCAATATTTCACCACCAACGAGAGGGCCTCCATGCGGGACTTGTGTCCCGGTTTGTGCTGCTTCAAGTTCTCCACCAACATGGCCAGCGTCGGCACATGTCTGGAAAAGCTTTGTCTGCACACTACAATATGCAGCACCACCATCTGATACGGCCCGTCTAAGCAGGAGGCAACGTTTCAGCAACGTGGTAGAACGGTACATGTCCACACGTCTGTACTTGACTTCTGAGTTTCAAAATTGGGCACGTGGCCTGAGCTTGCCCTTTATGCCTTGGAGGTGCTGGCCTGCCCTGCAGCAAGTGTGTTGTCCGAACGTGTGTTTAGCCAACGGGGACAAGCTCATGTTCATTAAAATGAGCCAGGCATGGATAGCTTTGCTATTGGTCATTTCAGGTACAGGCAGCATCGCTGCACTGCTCGTGCCGCTCACAGCGTGGCCTGCGCTGCTGAATGTCAGGTAAAAGTCTAAGGTGTATTGGTACGTCTTGGACTTTTTCCAGGGAATAAAATGGCCTGAACAAGCGTTATTGTGACCCATGGTCCCCAGATAGGGGACCTAGGAGATATTAAACTGAGAAGAAAAGATACAACAGGTGATCACACCATAAAGGCCAAGAACAGATAACCCGAGAAGGGTTCGCCGCCGAGACCGCCGTTCACTGAAGCAGAACACTTCTCAAGGCAACAGCCTCCAGTCCCCAGCCCCATTCCAGGAGGCATGTCACTCTGACAAAACAGGGAGATCTTCCGTCCCCGCTCTCTGACCTCAACAAAATGCTACTCTTCAGGTTCCCAATCTGCATAATACCACCCGCCTGGTGTACGCCCATTTTTGCCCACTGCTTTTCCTCACACATACATCCAGTTGCTGAAGCACGCCATCTATCCCTGCCCATCTGAGACAGCCTCTCTTCCCCCCTCCCCAGCCATTGTTATACTACAGCTCACTTTGTGTTCTCTTTGCCTATTCTCAATGTTTTGGGGCCTACAGTAACGGAAAACTGAAAAAAAAACAAAAAAAAAAAAACACAAATGAAACATAAGTTAAAAATAAAATACGTTTTTAATTAAGAACACCCCTTTTGCATCCATCTAACTGATGTAGGAGAGGAAATTCTTCTGTGTAGTGTGTCTGTCTAAATTTAGGACACCCCTATTGTATCTGTCTTGCTGTAGTAGGAGAAAAATGATTTTACTATATAGTCCCCCAATAGGAGATGTGTGAGATCTATAACTGAGACAAAATTTTTTACCCAGTTTTAACCCAGGGCATACAAGCTCCAAACTGTCATGCCATGGCATGACACAATTGACGTACACCTGCAAAAAAAGTGTTGGCTTCCTCCGTCACCTCTTCCACTTACACTGCCATGTCAACAGCTTCCTCAACTTTTTCTACTTCATTTTGACCTCCGCCTCTTGGTTTAAGATAGTTAGTTATCTTTTATTTTTATGTATTTTATGTTCAGTCACGTACAGGCCGGACCTTGGGGCTGCAATCCTAGGGGAGGCCTGACATGACAAGGGGTTGGAGGGAGTGGAGCTGCTGGGGGCCTAAAGGGTTAATTAAAGGGGTGGGGGATGCGGAAGGTTAGGGGAGGGGTTAAGGTCTTATAAGGGGCAGTGAGGGTGGTAAAAGGGGCCATTTTTGGTACAGAGGAACCAGTGCAGCAGCACTTGCCAGAGCTGCTGACTTATTTGTGGCGTTTTCCCTCCTTCGGCATGGAGTCTGTGGACACGCTGTTGGCTCAGCTTTGGGCGGCAGCGGAGAGTAGAGGGTACGACTGGCTGCAGGCCACTGTGCGATGCCTGCTCCCGGGGTCTGGGGATCCGCCCGTTCCGGATTCTCCTCGTCGCCGGCCGCAGAGGACTAGGCCTCCGGCGAGCCTCAGCCCTGAAGAGCCCCTGCGGGTCCGGCGTCAAATTCGGAGCCTGTCCAGGGACCCTCCGGCATGCACCGCAGGTAGGAATGCTGGGGTCAGGCGGTCGCCTGCCGGGAGGAATTCGGTTGTCCGGCGGGACCCAGAGAGAAGGGGGTCGGATGCCCCTTGTCAGGCAGCTGTCGTCGGTGTGACGGGACCAGGTCCAGCGGGGGAGAGGCAGAGAGCCGGATTCTTTTGGTCGGCGAGGTCAAGATAGCGGCCCTGAGCTGGAGAGGGGGAGCGGGCAGCTTCACGTGGCTGGCTTTGCAGAGTCGTCAGTTCCAGAGGTGGCTGCCTCTAGTGGCGGAGCTGCAGGTCTGCAGGCTTCTGGTGCATCAGCAGGGGGAAGAGGCACAGGCTGTGCTGAACACTTGCGGACAGACCGAGGAGAAGCAAGCGCCAATCGAGGAGATGTCAGCTCCAGTCAAGTTCCACTACCTCGCGTTCCAGCTGGTGGAGTCACAGGCATCCACGCAGCTAGGTGAGATATGTGGGGGATTCTCCGTCACTTTTCTCTTGTCTTGGGGGGCTCCTGGAGTTGGGGGGGCCATGGGGTGTCCGTGTCGGGCGGTTTGGGGGAATTGTTGTTGGAGCTGCGTGAGTTAGTAAAAGGGTTAGTGGGTTCGGGGCCCGGAGTGGGGTTGCCGTTGGGGGTTGCAGGGGGCAGAGGCGGCAACTAGTGGCGGTTATGCGGGGGTGGATGGTTTGGGGACACATGGGGCAGCGGTTGCAGGGCCCAGCGTGTCGGCAGGGTCGCCGCCGCAGGGGCCGGTAGATAAGAAAGGGGGAAAAAAAACGGACGGGGCCAAAGAAAAGTCTAAGGATGAGCCTCATCTAGACGACGCGGCGAAGGGGAAGGTTTGTTTGTTTTGAGGGGCCGTTGGGGGCTCATTTAAAGCAGGAGGTCGGGGAAAAGATTTGGAAGGGGGAGTACGTGGATATTTTTTCTTTGCTCCCGCTTGAGCATTTTTATTTGGATAGGGATAGGAAGGAGGATAAAAAGGAGGATGAGGATAAGTGAAGGTATCGTTTAATCCAGCGGAAGTTTTCCAATTGGCTGCAGGCGTTCGTGATCCTGGCCAGTGTCATTGGGGAAAGAGCTCCAGAAAATTGTTCTGGGCTTTTCTGTTATTTAGATGCCATAGGAGAGGCGTACAGAGTGTACGGGGGGCAGGGGTGGCTGAGATATGACGAGCAATTTCGTCAACGAAAGGCGGTTCGGTCGAGCATCCGATGGGACCATAAGGACTGGGGGGGGCGTGGGGGTAAGAACTTGAAGTCGGCGGGCGAATTCCCGGGTGTGGTGTTGAAGTTGCGGAAGGAAGTGGAATTGGGACGCATGTCAGGTCCCTTTGAGGACTTGCCGGGGTTGAGGGTGTTGACGTTTGGCCCAGGCGACAGCGGGAGTTCAGGCCCCTCACCATTTCGTGCGGCTTAATCGGGAGCTGTGGGATGATTTGGGGGTTTGGGCATCCTTTTTGGAACAATACAATGGGACGTCTTTATGGATGGATGAGGTGGTGGAGGCAGCTTACAAGCTGGAGTTGTTTACGGATGTGGCGGGGGGGGTACGATTTTGAGGCCTATTTGCAAGGTCGTTGGTGTGTGGGAGAATGGCCGACGAGGTGGTGGGTGGAAGGTTGGGTGAAGAACTTGGTGCTGCTGGAACTTTTCCCCATTGTAGTGGCGGTGTCTGTTTGGGAGGAATTTTTTCGGAACAGGAAGCTGAGGTTTCACTGCAACAATATGGTAGTAGTGGAGGCCATTAATCGCGTGTCAGCTTTGTCGCTGCCAGTAGTTAGTTTGTTGCAGCATTTGGTTCTTGGTGGTTTATCGTTGAATGCGTGGATCGTGGTGGCTTATGTACCGGGGGTGAGTAACTCAATTGCAGTTGCTTTATCTCATTTCCAGTGGGACCGGTTTTCGGGAGCTGGAGGCGGAGGAGCAGGGAGCGGACTTTCCCCCGGAGCTATGGCATCTGCCATTTGGTTGGTAGCAGAGTTGGTGAGGGGTTCAGTGGCGTCTGGGACATGGGCCGCGAATGAGAGGGCTTGGGGGTTATGGGAGGACTGGAGATGGTGTTTTCAGGGGGCTGGGCTGGACGATGGGGTTGTGCTGCTGCTCTTTTTTGGGCACAGTAGGGATGAGGGTTGGTCGGTGTCCAGGATGACTAAGTTTCTGGCGGGTGTTGTGTTTGGGTGCAAATGCCGGGCATTGTCTGACGTTACGAAATCTTTTTGGGTTCGGCAGGCGTTGGAGGAGGCGAATGGCTGGGTCAGATTTGCGCCGGCCGATTTCCTTTGCAATAACTGGGGGATTTGATTGGGCAGTTGGGGCGGGTGTGTGTGTCGTCTTGGGAAGTTAAGTTGTTTAGACTGGCTTTTTCGTTGGCCTTTTTGGGGCGTTGCGCATTGGGGAGTTGGTTAATCCGAGTAAGAGCCGGGCTGGGGGGTTGCGCTGTGGGGATGTGGAATTGCTGTACGATAGGGTGTTTTTTTTGTATTAGGAGGTCAAAAACTGACCAGTTGGGTAGGGGATGTCGGGTGGTGATGTATCAAGTGGATGGTTCGATAGCGTGCTCAGTGCAGTTTCTCAGGGAGGCTGGATTGTGTGTGGGAACAGGGGACCAGCTGTTGCTGGTTCACGAGGATGGCTCTTTTCTTTCCCGCTTTCAGTTTGTTGCGGTTATGCGGGCGTGTTTGAAGGGTTTGGGGAAGGATCCTTCTTTGTTCGGGGGCCATTCTTTTCGGATTGGTGCGGCCACTGAGGCGGCACAGAGGGGGTTGGGAGATGACGTGATTCGTCGTATTGATAGGTGGGAGTCGATTCGTTTCAGGTCTTATGTACGAACGGCGTGGCTATGAAGGTTATTGTTGGCTGGGGCTTGTTAGGGGGATTGCCTTTGTTGATGTGTTTTTGTTTTATGTGCTTGCAGGTGGCCCGTCTTGCCTGGTGTGGATTTTAGGGCACTCTTACATGTTCTGGGGAGCGTTGCGGGCTGCGGTCAGGCAGGATGGTTGTCAGTTAGGTTTTGCGAGAACGGAGGCGGTGATTCGGTGGTTGGGCGTGAGCATGGCGTGGAGTCGGGTGTTGCCGGAGTTTCATCAGTTTGCGAGGTTGGATGCGCCACTGGGGGTTCTGGTGCTTCACGTCGGAGATAATGATTTAGGGGTGCGCCCCTTTCGGGAGCTCATGAAGGATGTCAAGTTCGATTTGCTTCGTTTATGGGCTCAGTTTCCGAGTGTGATGCCGGTCTGGTCCGACATGGTGCCACAGAAAAGTTGGAGGGATGCTAGGTCTGTGGAGAGGCTTAACAAAGCCAGAATAAAGATGAATAGGGCGGTGGGGTGTTTTGTGGTGAGGAACGGTGGGATTGTGGTTCGGCATAGGGAGCTGGAGAGGGGTGAAGGGGCGTTTTGGAGAAGTGATGGCGTACATCTGAACGCAGTGGGTATCGACTTGTGGTGTTCTGGGTTGCAGGACGGGATTGAGTTGGCTTTGCTGGTGTGGCGGGACGCAAGGAGGTGAGGTTCCCCCTCCCTTGTGACGTGAGCGGTGGTGGGTCCTTGGAGTTGGTGGTTATGGTGGCTCTGGCGGGGTGGGGAGGGAGCCTAAAGGGGCTCTGGACTCCCCAAGTATTCATTTCAGGAGGATGAGATGGCGGGTGTCTGCCCACGGTTGTGGCTCATGGTTATTGGGCTCTGCCTCTGAGCTGGCGTTTATCGGCTAGAGGTAATTTAATTTAAGTTAATCTAAGAGTCTGGGCAAGTATCCGTCAGGTTTCGAGGCTCCAATGACCCTCCCCGTGTTATTTATGGTTTAAGGTGGGCCTTCGGATGGTAAGGCCTTAGGTTGGTTATTTATTATTTGTTATTTATTATATTTATGTTTAATAATAAATGGCTGCTGTGGCCAATAAAATCCACTTACGGAGTCGTGTCTTCATTGGGTTGGGGATGTATAGCTTGGGATGGGGAGCGACTCGACAATACACTGGTCATGTTCCTATCCACATTTGTTTGCAGGGCAATTGTACTGCTTTTACACCCACTTTGGAGCCATTTGCAGTCCTCTAGCCCTTTCTACTACTATTTTTAGAGCCATTTTAGTGCCCCAAAGTTTGGGTCCCCATTGACTTCAATGCGGTTTGTTGTTCAGGGTCAAGTTCGGAACATGAATCGAAATATGAAACGAAGTTCGGCCGAACCCAGACAGCCGGCGGTCTGTTCATCCCTACTCGAGCTACGCATGGGCTATGTGCTATTTGTTGTGGAATATGGGCTTAAAGTAAATAAATTCCTAGATAAAGTGAAGTTGATACTAAAACTTTGATGGATGTACATTCAGTCTTCCTCACAGATGGATTTCAGGATAGATTTTATATTCAGTGGAGTAGAAGCGTAGTTTTAATTGGTGAAATACTACCTTTGCTGAAACTTATTGTGCAGACGAACAGCACTTAGTGATTTTAGCTGAAGCAGATGCCGCTCGTCCTATAGTCCTGGCAGAAATCATGTTTGCATTTTGTCTAAACCAGATCTCTTTTATGTATTGCCTGTTCTTGGCATGTTGCCAAACTGAAGCTGGAGTCAATAAGACAAGGTTAAAATTGCACGTCTCCTTGTCCGTGCTATCATGAATTTATTGTGATTTGCCAATGAGTGCTTAACCTTAGCAAACTACTTCTAAAACATGATTGTAATTATTATTAGCAGGGACTTGAAGAAAGGGAACCACTGCCATCGATTATAGCTGCTGAGAAAAGGCCGCAGAGTGCCTTTTTTGTGTTTATTTAAGACAAGTGGCAGTGGCCTTTCATAGTCTCAAGTTTAAAAAGTAGTATTCCCTTCACATGAATCATTTGCTTGACCTGTCACATCTGAGTCCCAAAGTGGCATTTGGCTCATTTTTCTTTTAAAAACAGTGGCCCAGGTTTACTAAATCGTCTCTGTCAAAAATGTGTCTAAGGCTACTTTCACACTTGCAATGTTGTTTTCCAAATGTTTCCTTTTGGGTCCCCATGCATTCTGAATGGAAAGAGGATATATTGGGATGCTTTCCATTACGTCAGCATTCGGTTATGTGACCAGACGCAAAACCGCTGCAAGCGGGAAAAAAACTGATCTGTCACCATTGGCTTGCATTGTTTTCAGCGATGGATCCGTTTTTTAGGAGTCTAAAAAATCGGATCCGTCACCCATTCACTTTCAGTGTATTTAGTGATGGATCTGTTTTTATTGAATTTTTTTTTTCTGTTTTCATTTCAAACAACCGCATTCCTAATGAAATGGATAGATCTGTTTTACTTCCGGTATTTAAATCCTCTGCCGGATCTCAATACAGGAATTAACAACTCAAGTGTGAAAGTAGCCTTAAAGTTGGTTCAAAATAGTGTACCCCCCGGTACTTTTAGGTGTGGTAGTAACTGTATATGTTGCCCACTGATCCATAGATCCACCACTTTTCAGAGTGTCAGTACAGGTAGAATCTATCAGATGCGTCATTTTGCCAACTGCAAAACCCCGGGTGTTGTTTATTTATGTACTTGCGACTGCCCACTCAGCTGCGTTGGTAAGGCAAAACGCGAGCTGAGGCGCAGAGTGGGCAATCATTTGGGTGATATCTCGCATCAACGGGATAAACCCATAGCCCGCCATGTTTTAGATGTCCACCATGGTAACTACAGGACCCTTAAATTTCAGGTGATTGAGGTCATCCAAAAATCCCCTAGAGGTGGCAATTGGGACAAGAGGATCCTGTACAGGGAGGCCCAGTGGATACACCGCCTCAAAACGGTGAGTCCTCTGGGCCTCAATGAGCAGATATCCTTTGCTTGCTTTCTATGATTATGTTATTATTTTTTCTCCTTTCGCACCCCCCCCCTCACCTCGTACTTAAAGGGGTTGTCCCACGAAAAATATTCTACAGTTTTCAAACCAGCACCTGGATCTGAATACTTTTGTAATTGCATGTAATTAAAAATTATGTATAGCTACTGAGTTATTCAGTAAAATGTATCTGTATCGTGCCACTTAATTTCTTATTTCTTTGACCTGCTCACTGAGAAGGCCGCACATGCTCAGTTTCATCTTTCAACTGCCTCCTGAGCTGTGATAGGAGGAGCTCAGACACGCCTCCTGAGCTGCAGCAGAAAAGACACTCCCCTTGAGCTGTCAGCTTGATATAAATCTAGCAGAACAATGAATGTGGAGATCTCTGGATCTATATGAGGTACAGGGCTGGTTCTAGCTTTGTTAGAAAGGTAGTGTCATGTACTATATGATGTCTGATTTTCATTTTCTACATTATTCGTGGGATAACCCCTTTAACCTCCTACTGGTTTAGTGTTTCCCTTCTCTTTATCCTATATATATACACTGGACTACCTGCTTTACTACCTAAACGAAATTGGTTATAGTGTATTATTGTATCTATATACATTTGAGGGTCCACCCAGGGGCGTTTATCTTGTCTCCCCTTGCTGTTTTTTATTGCTGTCCTTTTGTATATCCCCATCAGTTTGTGGCTTCCTATTACTGTTTATGTGTGGAACGCATATGCGTTCCAACTGGTTCACATCAGCATCTGCTGCTTCCTTCTATCGTCGTCTGCAGCTTCCAATCCACCCTGGAACGCATTCCCAATTGCGTCACTTCCGTTCCACAGACAGGAAATTATGCCTCGTGTCTTCTAGGTGAGGTTTATAACATTCTAATGTGTTTTACTCCATCAGTTACAGTTTGTTTGACCAATGTTTAGCCTCTCATTATCCTACCTAGTATTTGAATTATTATCCTGGGCTATTTATGCTCTTCTCGCATCATTTTAATACAGGAAGTGACACTTTGACATCTGATGTCATTTCCTGTCTACCAGTTTAAATCTCGGCTTGTTGCATAGCGTGCCCACCCCATCTTGGTCGCCATCATCTGAGTTCTGCTCAATTTTTCATCCCCTGATGAACCACTGACCATCTTCAATGGGGAAACGCGTCGGAACTGTTCTTTTTAGCTGATGTCCAGACTGTCTTAAGGCCCTTATAGGGTCAAAAAAGGGTTTAGCCACCGATAAATGGGGTCACCCCTTTCAGGGCGGGTGCTCCGCTTTTAGGCAGTGATGGCCTGAAAGGGACACCCAGGGTCCGTGGACATCTACCCCCCACGCAAGTAATTACTATCCTGTGGCATCATCCGAAAGCTTGGCAAAAACCCAGTGGGCATCTTGCCACGAATATTCCATCGAACCAGTGTATAGTGCCGTTTTTCTCCACGTACATTCATCTGGTCCGTGAGTAATAATTATACCAGTGCATATGACATGGGATCCGTGAGTAATCCTATTGCTATTTTGTCCAATTACTATACATCCCCTTCATAAGGCACCTTCATTTGTCTGGCTTCCCATTTAGTCACACATATGTGGGCTTCCATTATCTTATGTTTATCTTTTTTGTTGGGGAAAATTGATGTTTTTATGTGATTTTTTTTTTTTTTTTTTTTTTTTGCATATGTATTAAAAGTTACATTTTAGAGTTTTTTTTCTTGACAATCGCTGTTCCTTCCCCTAGAGCATTATCCTATATTCAGTTCAATATTCAAAATAGTGTAGTTTAACACATCTAGGATTCCTACACTGTTTTCCAACCTGCTCGATAAGGGAGTGAGGCTGAACAGAATGGCATTGTATCTTCACGGGGAAGGTTGTGGGGCCTAAGATGTGCCATTTTGCTCCAAAATTGTGCCACAATTCTGGCATAAAAATCTGTCTCAAAGTAAGCCAACCAATAGTTGGTATAGGTTCTGAGATAAATCTATTCCTACATCAGATTTATCATCCAGTCTGAGCCAGTGTAATGAATCCGGTCTAGGTCTATACAACTTGTCTAAGCTTACCCCAGAAGCTGTGTCTGCTCCGTCAGGGCAAGGGTCTAGCCTTTATTGATATTCATGCCCCTGCTGTAACTGCCGGCATCAGAGATGACTCGGATGCCAGTGGTTTAACCCCTTAGATGTGGCTGGATTATCGCAGAATCTAAGCAGTTTACAGAGGGAAAGGGCTCCCTCTCTCACAGCATTGGTTCCCTACAATGTGATAGCAGGGATGCCAGTGGTTGCTTTGGCAACCGGAGGTCATACTTAGGCTTTTGACCTGCCAGCTACAGGAGTCTGTGAGGCCAATCCACAGGATGATGGTGATGATAATGTTAATGCTCTGCGGTATGTCAGCGCTATATGTGAGTCAAATTAATAACCTTTCACCACTCTTGACATGCCTGTTTTATTAGTTCCATGCATTCCCCATGTAATAACCATTCTGGAGCATCTATACTTATGTCTCTATGTTGTGCCATTCTTTTATTATTTCAACTAGAAGGTATGAATGAATTGTTAGCAGCCTGCAGTAAGGGTACAGAGGGGTGGTAACCAGTTCGCGATGTGTACCTGCACAGTCTGAAAACGGCAGCACTGATTGGATAGAGTCAGTCTCTGCAGGTACACACCCCCAACTGGTTACCACCCCTCTGTACCCTTACTACAGATTTCTTGCAATTCATGCATAACTTCTAGAAGGAATAATAATATAATGGCACAACATAGAGCCATAAGAATAGACCATCCAGAATTATTACATGGGGAATGCATGAAGCTATTAACCCCTTCGCGACCGGAGCTTTTTTCGGTTCTGCATTTTCGTTTTGCGCTCCCTGCCTTCAAACAGCCATAACTCTTTTATTTTTCTGTTCACATAGCTGTATGAGGGCTTGTTTTTTGCGGGACAAGTTGTACTTTCCAACGCCACCATTTAATATTGCATACGGTGCAGTGGGAAGCGGGAAAAAAATTCCAAACCGGGTGAAATTGCAAAGAAAACGCTATTCCACTACAGTTCTACGGGTTTCTTATTTACAGCGTTCGATGTGCATTAAAACTGATCCGTTACTTTCATTCTACTGGTCAGTACGAATCCGGCAATACCTAATATGTATAGTTTTTCCTGCGTTTTCATAGTGATAAAATAATTAGAAAGTTGCCCTTTTTTTTTTTTTTTTTTTTCCTTGTCAAATCTTGACCCCTATAACTTTTTGGTATTTATGTGTACAGAGCTGTATGGGGGCTCATTTTTTGCGGGACGATCTGAAGTTTTTATTGATACCATTCTGGGGTGTGTATGACTTTTTGATCACTTTTTATTTAATTTTTTTTAGAAAAAAAAAGCGACAAAAAACGGCAAATCGCCATTTGGACGCTTTTTTCCGCCACACAATTCGCCGTATTGGAATTTTTTTTTTATATTTTAAAAGTACGGGCGTTTTCGGTCACGGTGATACCCATGATGTCTATATTTATTGTTATTTAGGTATTTATTTTTTACTTATACGGAAAGGGGGGTGATTTGAACTTTTACATCTTTTTTATTTTTTATATATTTTTTAACTTTTTTTTTAATTTTTTTTTTACTATTAGAAAGCTCAAATATGGGCTTATATATTGTGGCTTTTTTTTTTTTCTTTATGAGCAATTCTGGGTTTTATAGACTCAGAAAGCCATGAATTGCTCATTTCTTATCCTGGCCTGCCATCTAGTGGCCAGAATAAGAATTGCAGTTTGAAAACTGTAATCCTCACCAGCGAGGATTACAGTTTTCATATGGTGTACAGACACCCCGATTGGCCACACGGGGTGTCTGTACACCACCCGGAAGCGAACGCTTCCGGGTTTAGACGCAACTAGATGCCGTGATCACGGCATCTAGCCATCCCGGAAGACGCCGCCGATGTAGTAGGTAGCGGCAAGTCTCTGCTGTTAGAAACAGCAGAGACTTGCCGGCCATGACGCCCGCCGCACCCGCGAGCGGGCGCCATGTGCCCGCATCGCCCCAGCGCCGTACATGTACGGCGCTGGTCGCGAAGGGGTTAAAACAAGCATGTCAGGAGTGGTGATGCTTGTTGTGATCATTAGGTTATGCTCCCATTTTCTGATGGGTCTGAGTCGCCTACACCGATAATGGAGACCTGAAAGTGGTGGAGGGCGCACTGCGCTGGCTCGGCTGTTTCTGTCAGCCCCATAGAAATGAATGGGAGTGGTGGCCATTCAGGCGCGGTGAGCTCCCATTCACTTCTAGGGGAAGAGCGCTTGGTCGTCTTCTAGCCCCCACCTTCCCCACTCCGCTTTCAATATATGTGCGGTCCCAGCGGTGGGACCAGCACCTATCAAACACTGGGAATATATGCTAGCGATATTCCCCCATTGTCTCAGATGACAGTACGCCTTTAAGTTCTTTAAGTCTCTCATGATGTTTTATGCTTCAGACCATCTGCTGTTTTTGTAGCCCGCATTTGCACTTGTCCATTTGATCTATATCTCTTTGTGGATGGGGGGTGTCCAGAACTGGTCACAATAATTTAGATAGTATATATTTATAGTCTCACTAGCGCTCTGTGCTGCCTCATCACAATTTCTGTCTTCTTACTGGTCTTACAGCTATACAGCCAAGCATACTACTTACTTTTCCATCTGCCTGCCCGCAGTGTACTCATTTTGAAGCTGTCTGATATCGGGAGCCTTTTATGAAGTCTTGGCTAACTCTGAACTGCCAATAGGATAGTCAGATAAAGGGTTCCTTCTTCTCAAGTACATTTTACATTTGGACACATTGAACCGCATTTTCCATTGTTTGGACTATTTAGCCAGAGAAGCTAATTCTTTTTCCACTTTTCTAATGGCACTAGGAATATCTACTCTTTTACACGCTTTTGTGTTATCAGCAAACAGGCAAACTTTTCCTACCAAACCTTTTTCTATTTCACTTACAAAAATATTAAAAAGAATAGGACCCCGAACATACCCCTGAGTTACAACCAGGGACGATTTTAAGCAGAATTTGGCCCTGGCCAAAATCAAAAGTGAAGCCCCAAACCTTGTAATAATGTACCAATGTCTTTGCAGTTGGGAGCTATAGCAACCGGGTGCCTGCTGTTTCATAAAACGGGCACCCATGGCCAATGTCCACGATCTGCAGTAATGCTTACTGTGGACATTTAACCACTCGGATGCCATGTCCAAATGTCACCACAGCATCTAAGAGTGTTAAAAACCGGAAGCGTACACTTCCTGTTCAGGCACGCTTTGCCCCAGCAGAGATCAAGGAAAAGTAAAAGTTTTGGAAAAAAATAAATATTCAAATCACTCCCCTTTCTCCCAAATAAAAATGAACAAAAAAAAATCATTAACTATTAAAATATAAAAAATGTAGCCCAAATGGTGAATGTCATAACGGTTCACTGTTTTTTTTTATCACTTTATCTTCCAAGACAATTGAATAAAAAGTGATCAAAAAGTCAGAAACCTCAAAATGGTATTGCAAAAAACTACGGATTGTCCCCGAACATATCTGTAGACATAACCATAAAAAAGTTATGGGGTCAGAATGAAAGCGATGAAAAGAAAAAAAAAATCCATTTTTTTTTTTTTCAGAATTAAAATGCAAGAAAAAAACTATACTTTTTTTTTTTTTGTATCTCTGGATTCGTACTGACCTGGAGAATGAAAAGCCCAAGTTTTACCACATAGTGATGGAATTTGAATTTTTTTCCCACTACATCCTATGTAATAAAAAAAATCCTATGTTAAATGGTGGCATTAGAAAGTACAACTCGTCCTGAAAAAATATGGCTATGTGAATGGAAAGGTAGGGATCGAAAAATGAAAAGCTAAAATACCCATGTCAGGAAGGGGTTAAAGTGCATGTGACCAGTGACGTCACAAACCTCCTAACAAATGCTTTCTAGCTTCTAACCTAGCGCAGCAACATGGCATACCTCCCAACCGTCCCGGATCCAGCGGGACAGTCCCGGATTGCAGTGGCAGTCCCGCTGTCCCGGTACGGGGGAGGTATGTCCCGGTCTCTGGCAGCTGTCTCTGCGTCCATAGGACGCAGAGACACTTGCCTGTTGCAGGAAGGAGCAGACAGCCGGAATCGGCTGCCTGCTTCTTCCATCCTCCCTCCTGTCCCCCCTGCAGCTCCCCGTACCTTTCATCCATGCATCGGGTCTCGGTGGGGGGGGCGGGGCCGGCCGTCAGCATTGGCTCCGCCCCCTTCAGGCACGAGCAGAAGATCTTCCTGCTGGTGATGCTGGCCCTGCTGCTAGGAAAAAGGTAAGTGTAATACTTTTATTTTTTTAACTTTCTGTGGACTGTGACATCAATGTTAATCCCTGGACTGTGACACCACTGTGTTTATTAAATAAACACAGTGATGTCACAGTACAGGCATAATGGACTGTGACATCACTGTCTTTATTATCCCTGGACTGTGACATCAATGTTTATTATCCCTGGACTGTGACATCACTGTCTTTATTATCCCTGGACTGTGACATCACTGTCTTTATTATCCCTGGACTGTGACATCACTGTTTATTATCCCTGTACTGTGACATCACTGTGTTTATTATCCCTGTACGGTGACATCACTGTGTTTATTATCCCTGTACAGTGACATCGCTGTGTGTATTATCCCAGTGCAGGAAGAGGTAAGTGGTCTGTGTTTGTGTGTTTGTTTTCTATTTTTCAGGGTCGTAAATGCAGAGGACTACGTCGGATTCGGTGGACTACGTCGGACCAGCTTTTTTTTTTTTTTTTTTAATAAAATGGTCAAACAGGGGTCTGGGGGAGTGTTTATTTCAATAAAATGTTTTATACTTGTGTGTGTGTATTTTTTTTTACAATACTACAGTTTTAGTAATCACGGCTATCTACAGACGGCCCTGATTACTAATACTGGGCTTAGTGCTTGCCGGTATGGCAGGCCAGCACTAACCCCAACATCTATTACCTCGGCACCCACCGCCACCAGGGGTGCCGGGAAGAGCCGGGTACCCACAGGACCGGACCTTCTAAATTGAGGGTCTGGCTCTGGGGCGGCTGCAGGCTGGTACCATTAGGCTGGGAAGGGCCAATAACCGTGTCCCTTCCCACCCTGGTAGTGCCAGGCTGCCGCTGCTGGTTGTATCTGGCTGGAGAAGGAAAAAAGGGGGGGACCCCACGCCATTTTTTTAAAAATTATTTAATTATTTTTGTAAAAAAATGGCGTGGGGTCCCCCCTTTTTTTCCTTCACCAGCCAGATACAACCAGCAGCGGCAGCCTGGCACTACCAGGGTGGGAAGGGACACGGTTATTGGCCCTTCCCAGCCTAATGGTACCAGCCTGCAGCCGCCCCAGAGCCAGACCCTCAATTTAGAAGGTCCGGTCCTGCGGGTACCCGGCTCTTCCCGGCACCCCTGGTGGCGGTGGGTGCCGAGGTAATAGATGTTGGGGCTAGTGCTGGCCTGCCATACCGGCCAGCACTAAGCCCAGTATTAGTAATCAGGGCCGTCTGTAGATAGCCGTAATTACTAAAACTGTAGTATTTTAAAAAAAATACACACACACAAGTATAAAACATTTTATTGAAATAAACACTCCCCCAGACCCCTGTTTGACCATTTTATTAAAAAAAAAAAAAAAAAAAGCTGGTCCGACGTAGTCCACCGAATCCGACGTAGTCCTCTGCATTCACGACCCTGAAAAATAGAAAACAAACACACAAACACAGAGCACTTACCTCTTCCTGCACTGGGATAATACACACAGCGATGTCACTGTACAGGGATAATAAACACAGCGATGTCACCGTACAGGGATAATAAACAGTGATGTCACAGTACAGAGATAATAAACACAGTGATGTCACTGTACAGGGATAATACACACAGAGATGTCACTGTACAGGGATAATAAACAGTGATGTCACCGTAAAGGGATAATAAACACAATGATGTCACAGTACACCTGTGCAAACAAGGCCTGGGGGGGCGCAGATAAGGCTATCATCATGATTTAGAAAAATCATTCCCCGATGAAATGTTGCAGTTCTCAAAATTCATTCAAACTAATGAAACTCCACCAGCACTGGAATGCCTTAAAATAATCAGAAATAACAAATTGCCTGTACTGTGACATCACTGTGTGTAGTATCCCTGTACGATGACATCACTGTGTTTATTATCCCTGTGTAGTAAAGGGACTGAGTGAGATTAGTTTATAGTGGGCGGGGTTAGGGGCGTGGCCTACTGCAGAAAAAATTTGCCGCTGCGCGCGCCGCACAATGTGTCCCTCTTTCTCTCTTTGCAAAGTTGGGAGGTATGACATGGTAAGGAGGAGGCAGCACTAAGTTCGCCTTTCTCAAAGAATGTCCTGGTGCTAGCGTCCTAATGTTTTAAGCACTAACTAAAGCCGGGCTTGCTGCAGTGAGCAGGCCTATAGAGGTCCTGAGTGAGGGTGCTGTTAGGGTTGCCATCTTTCCCAACAAAAAATACTGCCCAAGTTTACACAAGTTATAAAGGTTGGTGTGGCTTAACACAGGTGTTATTTGATCATATTTTACGTTTTGCTCCTATATATTTTTTTTTTCAATAAAATCAACTTTTTCACTGTTCGGGACACCCTGTGTATTTAAGTTTTTCTTTAGTTTATAGAGCTGTAGAGCTCAATGTTAAACTCTTGCACATATATTATGGCTAAAAACCTCATAGTAGTTTATCATGTATCATAAGTCATTAAGGTTCTTGCCTTTAAAGGGAGTCTGTCAGCACGATTTTGCATATAAAGGTAATGCCACTACTGGATTCAGCTGAGCATGTTGAATTAAAAAATGTTATTATTACAGTTCCTAGTAGTAGATTTAATGCTAAAAAAAACGTTTTTTATAATGTGTCAATCACTCACATAAGGAGCCCAAGGAGATGTGCCCAGCCGCGTTTGAGCCCGAGCTCGCCGACAGTTGGAGCCCAGGACCGCCCACCTCATTAATATTCACTTCACTGCTTCCAGCAGTGAAGCTCCGTCATCGTTGTAATCCCGCGCATGCACAGTACCTTCTCTGAGGCCGATGCCCGCAGACCGCACGGGCGCAGACCGCTTGAGGTACTGCGCCTGCGCAGGATTCCAACGATGACGGAGCTTCACTGCTGGTGAAGTGAATATTAATGAGGTGGGCGGTCCTGGGCTCCAACTGTCTCGGCGAGCCCGGGCTCGAAAGCGGCTGGGCACATCCCCTTGGGCTCCTTATGTGAGTGATTGACACATTATAAAAAACGTTTTTTCAGCATTAAATCTACTACTAGGAACTGTAATAATAACATTTTTGAATTCAACATGCTCAGCTGAATCCAGTAGTGGCATTACCTTATATGCAAAATCGTGCTGACAGACTCCCTTTAATGTAGATGGTTGTAAGTTCGATTTCCCACAGAAACATTTCAAAAATAGAGGCTAAATAAAACTTAAATACACAGGGTGTCCCCCAAGCATACAGACAATGCTTGGGGATACGCCTTTCATAGCACAGATTCCATATATGGACATAGAGCAGGGACTTACAAGCCATATACGGAGTGAGAGCACGGAGTCCTAAGCCGGAACTGAAGACTGCCAGAGTCCTGACTCCCTCGTGTTTAATAGCGGCCTGTGGCTATTCAGCGGTCCAACATTCAGTAGCACTGAAAGCAGCAGCTTTTGCTTCTAGAAGTTATACCAAATTTCTAACCCTGGGCAATTTCCATGTGGATATAAGATAACTTTTACCTACCAGAATACCTCTTTAAGGCTACTTCCACACTAGTGGCAGCACGAATTCATTGGTGAAGGATCCCGCCGGATCCGTGCTGCCATAGGTGCACGTGTGGGGCCGGAACCGCGCTCCAGCCCCACACGTGTCAGACACTGTGTTGAGGAGGAGGGGGGTTAAATTACCAGCAGCTCCCGACCTGTCCCAGCAGCTCCAGATGAAGACAACGAGGAGAACGGCGTGCACAATGGTAAGATTCCCCTCAGCGCCCCCTGCTGGAGGGAGGAGGGAAAAGTGCAAGGTGACGGATCCGTCATGAACTCCATTGAAAGTCAATGGAGGACGGATCCATTTACTATGGTGTCACACCGAATGGATCCGTCGCCATTGACTTGCATTGGGGGTCATTCCGGATCCGTCTTGGTGCGGATGCCCAGACCGGAGAGCAAACCGCAGCAACCGGAATATTAAAACGCAAGTGTGAAAGTACCCTAAGTCCAATCTTCAATCATTTATCAGCTGTTTGTAGCATTGTATCACATGCTTTGCTGAAGTCCAGATAGACAATATAACTTTTTCTCTGCTACCCTTCTTTTGGATAGGTACAATGTCTATCATTCTCCAATCTTCGGTAACATCTCCTGTCAGAAGGGACTGGGTTAGGCTACTTTCACACTTGCTGTAGCAGTTTCTGGCTGGCTGTTCCAGCGGGGGAACAGCTTGCCAGATCCGTGCTAACGCTAGCCCACCATGACGCCGGATGTCTGCTCCGGCCCCATTCACTATAATGGGGGCGGGCCAGAGGTCTTACCGCTTTTGTTATGAAGTAATATTGTTCCCAGTTAATTTTTATATCAAAAAGCAAATTAGTTTAACAACCTGAAAAAGCTGCAGCTTTTGCATCTAGAAGTTATACCAAATTTCTAACCTGAAACCTTTGATTGTTTTACTGCTTGTTTGGTATCTTCAGTTCCTTGGTTCATAATAATGACGCCCAATGTCTTTATTTTATTTTAATTAACCTTATGGAACCTCTCCTCTAGTCAATCAGATAATTCTCTGTGACACTTCTAAGTAGGATCCACTACACCCCCAACATTTAGTCACACTAAGCCTGAGGATAGGTACTGTATAAAAAGGTCCTCAAGTGTTACATAAATGTTCACCTCCTAGTGCTGAAACTCTATTATAAAACTGAATAAAAAAAATCATTGAACACAAAAAAAGCCATGATGCAAGTGTGAACAGAGCCTAATCCTGTTAGTGAAATCAATCCATTTACAAAGGACATATCTTATAACAGGCCCAAGATTTGTTTCCTGATGTATGCTCTACATACACTGCCTACTGCCTTCCAAGTAAGAGGTGCAGAATTTGCCTACCCTGAAAATTTCCTGTCTGATTGCTCCTGCCTGCAAATACAATAGTAGAAATACATAAGGAAAGGGGGCGTGGCCTGGCGCTAGGAGAAGCTCGGCTCCTCCAAGTACAAATTAATCTCTCGCCATCCAGTGCCTCAAAGAGACTAATTCTTCGCTACCAGACCCTAGTGTAATAAAGGAGACTAATCTGGCCACCTTTCACCTGTTTTGGGAGCAGTTTGCCAAACTGACAGAGCCGCAGCCTACCACTCGGTTGACCTGACCTCGAGTATCGGAGGCCTCCTACGTCCACAATGGAGAGCGGGCATGCTCACTCCGTGGAGTCAACCCCCTCGACCTGTCCTGACCCTGTGGTCTTACTGGCGAACGGACCTGGGTCCTATTGTCCGGAGGTCAACCGCTGGAACAGCAGCGGGGAAGGAAAACCCCGGCTGAGACCGCAACACTGGGACGGGGACTTCTGCTAGTGCGTCAGCAGTTGTGGGTTAGCCCACTCACGGGATAAGAAAACCGACCGTACAAGGCGACAGAGCTTGCGGTAAACCGCAACCTCCCCACTCCTATTACATCAGCAGCCTGCAGGTCGGGCGCTGACCAGCTGAGCCGCAGACACCCCCGTGCCATAGTGGTGCTGCGGCAATTGAGTCTGAGTGAGAAAGTTCCCCACAGCCCCCAGGCAAGTGACAGGCCTTAGAAAATAGACCCCCCCCATCCCCGACCTATACTACATCAAGAGAAGCAGAGGAGACTTCCAGCCTGAATACAGGGTGATTTAGCATACCATCTGCCAGACCCAGTGGCCAGCTAGACCCCAGCTACAGGTCAGGCTATAGAGGCCTACCTACCCTCACCGCTACTACAAGCCACATAAGGTTTACAGCACCATACCTACCAATTTTTCGGATCCCCCACAGGATCTGCACAACAAAATGCCATTCCGCCCTAAACCCTAAGGGCTCAATATAATGTAGACCTCCCACCCTATCATTGGTGGACCTCAGGCATACCCCTAAACCACAGGAGATCATTATGGTGAAAATTGGCCACAAAACACCTAGAATAGAGCAAGAGTTAACTACACCATCTACACATTCTGACATGGAAAAGTTACTGACTAAACACTTTGGCGACATCCAAAGCACAATCGCCCAGAGACACTCCAGCTTCAGACTCGGAACACGCCAGTGACGACTACTCTGAAAAAAGCAAACCAATTTCTAGAACATTTATTGTCCGCCTACTCACCTCCTCCCTGGCCCTGATTGCTAAAGAACTCTCTGAGATCAAGCAAGACCTCCAAGGACTGTGACACATGATTGACATGCTTGAGCAAATGCAGACATCTGTCATAAACCACTCGGCAGCAGTAGCTTCAAACCTCCAAATACAAGAAGCACACATTAACAAGCTGTACGCCACTATGGAAGATCTAGAAAATCGAAACAGACACAACAAATTGAGAGTTAGGTATCCTGGAATCTGTTGAAGTCCTAGACATTACTGACATATTCTCAGGCCTTCTGGAGGACTCTGAAAAATAGTTACTGGCCTTCGAAAGAGCACACCGAGCTTTGAGACCAAAACCCAAACCCATTGAGCCCCCCAGAAATATCATATGCAAACTGCTAGACTTCCACATAAAAGAATGAATCCTACAGAATGCAAGATCCAGTGACTCTCATCTATAAACAGCCCAATAACCATATTTCAGGATCTGGCCCCTTCTACACTCACCAAACGGCGATTACTCAAGCCACTAACAGATGTCTTACGCCAGAGACAATGTGTGTTTCAGTGGCTATTCCCATTTGGCGTCTCCATCTTGGCCAATGAAAAACGCTACACAGTTTGCATGTCTGAAGAACTGATCAAAGTGGCAGTGGAACTGGACATCCCACTTGACCCGCTACCAGTGCTAGAGATGGTGCACTCAACCATCGACATTCACCTCTACCTGTGCTGATGCCATGGGAAAAGGTTCAAAAGCCCAATAATCAAAGAGCCAGAAAGAAGTCCCAGAGAGCTTTGACTCCGATAAGACATTTTGAACCCGCGTGAGCTGCCGAAACTCACCACCCAGGTCTTAGCACACCTTAAAAAAAACTAAAAACGGATATCTTGTTATTACAAGAAACACACCTAACCCAATCCAAATCTCCCTCTTTCCACAAATCCTCCTATAATCCGTGGCACCATTCATACTCAACATCAAGGAAGTCTAGGGGAGTTGCCATTGCTTTTAACAAACATGTACCCTTCCAACACCTTGATACTCACTAATGACCAAGGTCGTTATATTTTTATCAAAGGTAAAATAGCCAACACATTAGTAACCATAGGTAACCTCTATGCTCCGAGCAATAACAGACACCTGGATCTCAGACTACTTTCACAATTGCGTTGTAAGGATCCGTTTGTGACTTGATCAAACTTAATTACCTCCTACTGTTACAAAACTCTCTCCATGAAATAGAGACACAGTCCAAAATGTCTAGCGGGCAAGTGGTTCTTAAATTAATCTTAAATTCTCTGCCTGATAGAATGTTAAAATAAGAAAAATAAATAAATCTTTATTGTGAATTAAAGGGATTTCCGGGAGTTAACTACTGATGACCTATCCTCAGGATAGGTCATCAGTATCTGACAACCGGGACCCCGCCAATCAGCTGTTTGAGAAGGCATCGGCGCTCCCATGAGCGCCAAGGCCTTCTCTCAGCTTTTCCTAGGCCACTGACGTCACGTTCATCAGTCTTGTGGCTTAGGAGCAGCTGAGTGCGATACCAAGCACAGCTGCTATACAATGTACGGTGCTGTGCTTGGTGAGCGGAGAGAAGGCCTCCAGGACTCACAGGAGCGCCAGTACCTTCTCATACAGCTGATCGTCAGGGGTCCTGGGTGCCGGACCCCCACCGATCAGTAGTTAGCTCCCAGAAAACACCTTTAATATTAAAAAGGCCCATAACACCCTTCTCAGTTTTTTACAGGCAAACCGGGTACTTTGCATGTATAGAGGGACTAATCACATAAGCCATCTACACACACACTGTGTCCTCCTAAGAAACTTGTGGTGCGCTTATCATTGGATACACTCAGTTTAATTATACCAGAGAGAGTCTGCCACACACAGGTATACAAGCCACTGAAATTAAATATTGTGCTGCCAAACAAACTGCCTCGATTATACTTATGAAATGTTTCAATGTCCTACTGGGAATAGAAGGCATGTTCACATGGCGTCTTCAAATGGCGTGCTGCAGTCTAAAGATAATACTGCCTACAGCCCTGCCTAAAAACATCTAATGTACTAGTCTCCAATGCTCAATGCATTTCTGCGTGGCGATAAGATACCACACTTCCTCAGGAGCAATCTAAACAGTTGTGGCTATAATTGATCCATTTTGACCGCCCTGTTGCGTGTGGGCATCCTAGCATCGGTGCAGTGATGGCCGTATGCGGCTAAATGAACGCCGAACTGAAGTAATGTTAGCCCTTCCCCCAGGGGTGTGTTCCAGCGCTGTGGACCAATTGGGATTGTAGGCGTGTCTCAGGCCCGCCTTGCTCAAATCTCTACCTGGGTTGGTGGGAAAGAGAATGAAGCTATGGATCATTTTACATCATCAATATTGATCTGGATTAGATACATCAATGGTGTATTTCTACTGTGGAAGGGGACCAGGGACATGTTTGCACAATTTGTAGCAAAACTCATTGTGAACCAGCTAGGCCTGTACGTCCGACATCAATGAATGTGAGATTACGTTCTTAGATCTTGCCATTTTTGGGGGGAAAGGAGGGAAAGATGGTCACAAATCTTTTCAGACAGCAAAGAACAATCTCTTGCACTGGGATAGTGGCCATCCTCTTGCCCTCAAAAGAGGGATCCCAAAGGGACAATATTTGAGGGCACGGAGGAATTGTTCAGAATTGGGTGACTTTAAGGCAGCTCCCTGTATTCTAAGGACCCGCTTTACCAACCGGGGTTATCCGCAGGACATGTCATTAGACAGGCATTCCATCAGTCAATGAGCACTAATCGCAAACAACTCCTGTGCCCCATAAATCCGGTACAGGAGAATACCATATCCCGAATAATAGGTACCGATGATAAAGCGTACAAACAGGTACGGGATATTCTACAGACACACTGGTCCATCTTGCAGTCCAACCCAGACATAGGAGATTTCATTTCCGAACGCCCGCTGGTGACATACCGCCGTAGCTAGAATTTGTGGGACAGGCTAGTCCATAGCCTCTATCATCCTCCTACATCAGCGACGTGGCTAAAAAATACCTTAATGGCCCATGTGGCTCCTGCATTGCATGTAGCAATATTATGAAGGGTGCAACTTTTACCAGCTCAGTCACCAATGAGCGATACCTCATTAGATCTTTTATTAATTGTTCATCTGTGGGGGTTATCTACTTGCTCACGTTCCAATGCGGATTGCAGTATGTGGGCAAGACTAAGCGTGAGTTTAGGAGACGAGTTGGCGAAAACTCTCAGATATTAGGGACAACAGAGAGACATCGGTGGCACGTCACATATGTGACCATGATAATGGCAATACAGGTGCACGAAAGGTCCGAGGGATTGAACATATCAAAAAAACCTATTTGCAGTGGCGACATAGATGTGATGCTGCTCCACAAAGAGACCCAATGGATCTTCAAGCTAAGGACAGAAAGTCCTAAAGGACTAAATGAGGCAATCTCTTATGCATGCTTTATCTAGCTAGGCATCCCTGTAACCGAACTGGATGTAGCATTGACTTACCATAGCGTCCCCCTCAGCGCAATATAGCTTTTTACATACATGAGAGTGGGGTTGCTGTGTTTTGTTACTCCACTAGGTTTATGGTTAATCCTATATGGCGATTTATCTTTTCATTTAATAATCTGGTTTTATTTACATCATCACCAGTCCACTATAATGACTGCAGTACAGCCTGGTAAGTGTTGTTACTATCTGAGAGCTCTTCTCTCTATTTAAAGCACTTTGAGATCTTATAACCCAGCCAGTGGATTCATGATGCTTCTGTACGGTTTTCGATTCCCCCCTTACCCATTGTGCTCACTTCCCAGGCTGTAATGCTGTATCCGTCGCTTGCCCGTGTCGAGGGGCGGGCCTGAGACACGCCCACAATCCCAATTGGTCCAGAGCTGTGGCACCCCACCCCTGGGGGAGGGGCTAACATTATTTCAGTTTGGCGTTCATTTGGCAGCATACCACCATCACAGCACCGATGCTAGGATGCCGGCGCACAACAGGGCGGTCAAAATCGATCAATTATAGCCACATAACTGTTTAGATTGCTCCTGAAGAAGCGTGGTATCTTATCTCCACGCAGAAACGCGTTGAGCATTGGAGACTAGTACATTAGATGTTTTTAGGCAGAGCTGTGGAGTTGGAGTCGGAGTTGGTGACTATTTTGGGGGAGTTGGAGTCGGTATAAAATGGACCAACTCTGACCCCTAAAATATATAATAAATTGGTACTTTTAGTTCAGTACAGTATGTGTTTTTCATAAAAATTTGGGAACATGATGAAATGTCCTATAAATGTCTGTTCTATTCCTGAACTAAGGATCTAGGAGGCTTTCAGTTGAGATGACTGTGCTGCTCTTCATGTAGATGCTCAGAAGTGAAACTCCTCTGCTACAGATCAAGGAAAAAGGCACTGGGAAGGAATGGCTGCACTCCTCTCAGATCTGCTAGAGAAAACAGGATTAAAGAGGTTTTCTCACTAGTTACAAAGATTAGCTTTCAACATAAAAGGACAGTTAAAAGATGACATTTTCTAAATACAGTGGTCAGTAGATTTTACTGTAGTCATGAACTATAGACAGTTCAGCAGGTCTCTCGCTGTACACAGGTTTCTATGGTAACCTGCAGACCAGAAAGACTGTTATCTGATTGGCAGGAGTGACCTCAGTAAGCAAAATGTGTCGAGGACTGAGAAGAATGGCTTTACCTGTAATTGTGTTAGAGATCACAACCTCCTGCTCTGTCAGAGTAAGTTAATATATGTTAATAACTGCTGGAGACACCCCCCCACACACACACACACGGCCTGAGGAGACATAGTAAGTGCAAACTACCTGTCAGCCAGTGAATCAATGTGCTGAGAATACCCCTTTAAGGCAAGTATTTCTTAGTATATCTAAACTTTCAATAAACTGTGCATAAATCAATTGTCCAGTGCATGTTCTCTCTGTCTGCTTTATATTTTAGGCCTCTTTCAGACCTGCGGCGCAGGGCTCCGACAGGCTGTTCCGGTGGGTGAACAGCCCGCTGGATCCGTGCTGCCGCAGGTGCACGTGTGGTACCAGAACTGCGCTCCGGCCCCATTCACTGTAATGGGGGTGGGCCGGGGATCATTACAGTGAATGAGTCCAGAGCGCAGTTCCGGCCCCACACGTGCACCTGCGGCAGCACGGATCCGGCGGGCTGATCACCCACTGGAACAGCCTGCCGGAGCCCCGTGCCGCAGGTGTGGAAGGGGCCTTAGTTTGCTTTTCCTTTAAGCTCATGTTTGGAGAGGTTAGCTGCACTGATGGCTTCTATATGCAAAATACCTAGGGCCTTATGTATGAAAACTGTCTAGGTGTAGAAATTTCTTTGTTGCCCATAGAAACCAATTAGAGCTCCCCTTTCATTTCATATAGTGCTCTGGAGAAATGAAAGAGGAGCTCTGACTGGTTGCTATGGGCAACAAAGAAAGTCTTAGACCTAGACAGTTTTCATATATCAGGCCCTTAGTGAGCTGTACCCATAGAAGCCTGATACTGAAAGTTCAGAGTAAAGATATCTAGTACAACATATATTACAAACTCTTTTTGTCATGACATATCTGTACTATTGATATATGCAAAGTTTGTTTAAAGTTATCACTTAAACATGCGCCATGTATGAGGGAGTCGGAGTCAGGGGAAATTTCGGAGTTGGAGTCGGGGCTTTGGCTTACCGACTCCACAGCCCTGGCTGTAGGCAGTATTATCTTTAGACTGCAGCACGCCATTTGAAGACACCATGTGAACAAGCCTTCTGTTTCCAGTTGGACTACTGATACACACCCTCTAAACATTTTATATAGGGAATGTGTGGAATAAAGAACGACAGTGTGCAAAGAAAATCCCTGCTTTCATTCCTATTAGCAGCAGCTAAACTCCTTATCCCCCCCCCCCCCCCGCTATGGAGAACAACATCTTGCCGCACTATGCCTCAATGATTGCAAAAAGTAGACCAAATATATAGCATTGAAGAGATTGCTGCACTCGCTAACCATACCCACGGTAGATTTGTGAAACTTTGGGCCCCATGGATAATCTACCGTGAAACTACCTCTTTCCTTAACTATTTATCAGGAGAACACCCACCTCAGGATTCTTATAGATACATATGAGACAAAAACAGTCAATCATAACATTAACATTTCCTCCTGTACCTCAGTGAATCTTAGACAGTGATCTTGGGTTTGCCTAAATCCAGACAAACCTACCCCACACTCTCATCTTCCTTCCCTCATACACGCCTCAAAGTTGCTATACATATTCTCTTATTTTATTCTCTTATTCTCTTCTTTCTTTTTTTTCTTCAAGAGTTCAATACAGTTCACTTAACTCTTGACAATGCTCTCACGAGGTCTGCTAATGCAAATCAACTACAAATACTCCTGGACAATAAATGTCCCAGTTTACATAAATTACCGTTCCTTGAGTCCTTAGGCTACTTTCACACTGGCGGCAGGCCTGATCCGGCAGGTGAAGGGTGCTGCCGGATCAGGCCTGCCGCAGTGACATGTGTGGAGCCGGAACCGCGCTCCGGCCCCACACATGTCACACAGTACATACATATACATACATATACATACACATAAACATACACACACATATAGACATACAAACACACATACATACTTACATGCTCCCCGGCAGGTCTTCGGAGCGTCAGGACGGCTCACACAGGTCACGATTCCCCACAGCGCCCTCTGCTGGGCGCCTGGTGGAATCGTCATCTGACGATTCCACCAGGCGCCCAGCAGAGGGCGCTGTGGGGAATCGTGACCTGTGTGAGCCGTCCTGACGCTCCGAAGACCTGCCAGGGAGCATGTAAGTATGTATGTGTGTTTGTATGTCTTTATGTGTGTGTATGTTTATGTCTGTATGTGTCTATGTGTACCCGGATCCGTAATGGACTCCATTGAAAGTCAATGGAGGGCGGATCCGGTTACCATTATGGTCACATCAGACGGATCCACCCCCATTGACTTGCATTGGGGGTCATTCCGGATCCGTCTTGGTGCGGATGCCTGGACCGGAGAGCAAACCGCAGCATGCTGCGGTTTGTTCTCCGGTCTGAAGACGGAACGGAATGCTTTCAGGAGCATTCCGTTGTCTTCAGTTCAGTTTTGTCCCCATTGACAATGAATGGGGACAAAACTGAAGCGTTTTATTCCGGTATTGAGCCCCTATGACTGAACTCAATACCGGAATTTTAAAACGCTAGTGTGAAAGTAGCCTTACGTCAAATCCAGCATTACACAACCCTACTCAAGACCTGTTAATTTTCAAGATTTGATTGTCATGTAATAATTTCCTGTTCAATGTATTTTGTCCCATCACATGTTACTGTTAAACATTAATAAAAAGAACAAAGATATACATTAAAAAAAGACTGCTATGTCATTCCATAATGTATGTAGATATAGCTTAATTAAGCCTAAATGCACTTTTATTTAATATGCAGTTGCTTTTATATGACAAAGTTGTCTTGTGCTAAATTAGCCTTGGTGTCATTTTTACAGAACCTGCCAGTAGTTGATTATTTTATCAAACGACAAATATTTCTAAATTGCTTTTAAGTACAAGGAAATGTGTTCCAGTCTTGGGAATTCATGTAAATGATTGACATCAGCACACAATTGTGTCAGATAGGTAAAAACTGAAATTTCTCAGAAAGCATGCATGCATGCATGCACTGAACTCATTTAGGGGATTTCATAATCAGGGAAATGTTGATTCTATTTTACAGGAGTCTGCATTGTTATAGTTTGGGACAAATGTATCAAAGTCACATATATTTTGATACATCTATAAAGGGAACCTCTCACCAGGATCTTGCACTGTAATCTGAGGTACTACTGCAGATAAGAAGTCCAGATCATTACTTTTTATTTTCCTACTGCTCCCTGTTAAGCTACTTTCACACTAACGTTTACATATTCCGGTATTGAGCTCCATCATAGGGGCTCAATACCAGAATAAAACGCTTCAGTTTTGTCCCCATTCAATGTCAACGGCGACAAAACTGAACTGAAGACAACGGAATGCTCCTAAAAGCATTCCGTTCCGTCTCCAGACCGGAGAGCAAACCGCAACATGCTGCGGTTTGCTCTCCGTACTGGGGATCCGCACTGAGACATGACCCCCAATGCAAGTCAATGGGGACGGATCCATTCGGTGTGACACACTAGTAAACGGATCCGTCCTCCATTGACTTTCAATGAAGTTCATGACGGATCCGTCACCTTGCACTTTTCCCTCTCAGCTCCCTCCTCCATCCAGCAGGGGGCGCTGTGGGGAATCTTCCCATTGTGCGCTCTGTCCTCCTCCTCTGTAGTGTCCCTCTCATCTGAAGCTACTGGGACAGGTCTGGAACTGCTGGGATAGGTAAGTAACCCCCCCCTCCTCCTCATCGCAGTGTCTGACACGTGTGGGGCCGGAACGCGGTTCCGGCCCCACACGTGCACCTGCGGCAGCACGGATCTGGCGGGAGCCTTCACCCGCCGGATCCGTGCTGCCGCTAGTGTGAAAGTGGCCTTACCCCACTGTCAGCATTTAAAGCTGTCTTGAGATATTACTCCACATTCTATGCCACTGCTTTACTGGAGTAAGTTTGAGGAAATGTGTATTAGCACAGAAGTCTGGAGAGTGTTTAGCTATGAGCATGGGATCAAGGGACAGTAGGAAAATAAAAAAAATTGCAATCTGGACTTCTTATCTGTAGTACTACTCATGTTTTACCTCCGATAATAGTCCAAGATCATGGTGATCAATTCACTTTGTCTTGCACATCTGTCTTGAAATGTAACTCCACTTGCTATGCCACTGCTTTACTGGAGAAAGATTGAGACAATTTTTTTTTATAAATCTGGAGTGAAACTCATAGCAAACCACGCCCCCTTTCCCACACACTTTACAAAATTTGAGTAGTGTAAAACTGCAAAATGCTGCACCATTTTTGCGCAAGCAAGCCCACGAAGTTGTACAGTAGATCCATATTGTTTGCAACTTTTTGAAGCTGGAATTCTAGAGTGCAGAGATTTCTAAATCTCCCCCTCCCATTATTTTTTTTAAATATTACTGTATACTTAGTAGTAGATATCATATTAAAGGCTTAAGGTTTGCAGAATGCGGTTTTCTTCAAAACATCAGTTTAAATATTGTTCCCCCTGTAAATAGATTACCATATTCCATTTACTTCTACTACTTTTGGAGTGGACGTACATTAAAGAAATCTAATAGAGAGTAACTCAATACACCACTAAGCTCTACTATCGACCACTTCATGTTATATTAAATTAACTCCAAAATGCCAAGATACTGTTATTTTGTTATGAGATATTTCTACTGCATATACATATGTCTTGCACTGGTGCTAAAGTTTTGTAAGACCTACAATCTGGCTATGGAAAGTATATAATTTGCTTGTTCATAATTATTTGCATTATATTTTGCAATGGAGACTTGATGCATGCAAAAGATACTGCTGTGCTGGTGTTCATTGTATGCTTTTAGGGGTCGCTATCACAAAAACAGTCTAATTTGTAATTCTGTTCCCAGTCTTAGTCTTACCAAGATTTTACTAAGACCTCAAGCATACTGTGGAGTAATCTACTCCATAGTCTATTGCTACACTTTAACAGTCCTTGCAACATAACTAAGGATATTTTATACCAAAAGCCTCCTCCAAAAGGAGCTGCTTTGGGATTTTGCCTCTAGTCAGTTATTTCAGAATATAGGAAATTCGGTTACAATTCCATGGCAAGTGCGATTTTTTTTTTTTTTTTTTTTTTTTTAATTCTAAAATTTTTATTTTATTTTATTTTTTTTCTTCTTTAAATATACAGTATTTTCAAGAGATTAGGGGACTTGGGCTACTTTCACACTAGTGTTTTAAAATTCCGGTATTGAGTTCCGCCATAGCGGCTCAATACCGGAATAAAACGCTTCAGTTTTGTCCCCATTCATTGTCAATGGGGACAAAACTGAACTGAAGACAACTGAATGCTCCTGAAAGCATTCCGTTCCGTCTTCAGACTGGAGAACAAACCGCAGCATGCTGCGGTTTGCTCTCCGGTCCAGGCATCCGCACCAAGACGGATCCGGAATGACCCCCAATGCAAGTCAATGGGGGTGGATCCGTCTGGTGTGACCACAATGGTAACCGGATCCACCCTCCATTGACTTTCAATGGAGTTCATGACGGATACGGCTACACATACACACATACAGACATAGACATACACATACACAGACAAATACACATACATACTTACATGCACCCCGGCAGGTCTTCAGAGTGTCGGAGGACAGGACGGCGCGCACAGGTGATGATTCCACCAGGCGCCCAGCAGAGGGCGCTGTGGGGAATCGTCACCTGTGCAAGCCGTCCTGTCCCTCCGACGCTCTGAAGACCTGCCGGGGTGCATGTAAGTATGTATGTGTATTTGTGTGTGTATATGTGTGTGTATGTTTATGTGTATGTATGTACTGTGTGACATGTGTGGGGCTGGAGCGCGGTTCCGGCTTCACACATGTCACTGCGGCAGGCCTGATCCGGCAGCACCCTTCACTTGCTGGATCAGGCCTGCCGCTAGTGTGAAAGTAGCCTAAGCCACTGGAAGACAGTGTATTTCCTTGAAAGACAAAGAACCGAACAAGTTAAAATCCAACATCCTGATCCTTCTATTCTCATACACTTTACTGTAGATGGTATATCTATATGTATGTTTAGAATTCCTTTTGGTTGACTGGGATTAAAATTAACCAAAGGGTGCCCTCTGGCTTTTTTACTGTAGTTGTAACCATACCTTAATAACCTGACTAAGGCTTTATTCACACGACCGTAAATAAAACGGATGACGTTCCGTATGGCATCTGTTTTTCCTGCGGATCCATTGTAACAATGCCTATCCTTGTCAGTAAAACGGACAATAATAGGACATGTTCTATCTTTTTTGCGGAACGGAAATACGGACATACGGAAACGGAATGCACACGGAGTACCTTCCGTTTTTTTTTTGCGGACCTGTTGAAATGAATGGTTCTGTATACGGTCCGCAAAAAAAACGGAAAGGACACGGAAACAAAATACGGTCGTGTGAATGAAGCCTAAGGGTGCTGGCACACAGTGCAGTTCTGACATGCATTCAGGATGCATTTTTCAATTTAGCCAGTTTAGCAGCCTCATTAAACCCTGGTGCTCTGCATAGTGGAAATGATTTAATTAATTTCAGCTAGCTGCAATAAGAAACTTCATCCTGAATGCATGTCAAAACAGCACTGTATACCAGCACCTGAAGGGTAGATTCACATGACAGTGAAAAATGGCTGTGATGGCATGCTTTTCTTAAAACTTTTGCAGTCTGTGGCCCTATTCACACAGCCATTTTTTTAATGGCCCATGAATAACTGCCATAAAAATTTTGACAGTTTTCATGGACAGACAGCCCCTATACAGTTCAAGGGGGGTATTTTTAATTACCTGTTTTCAGAAAGACATCCATGAAAAAATGAACATTTTGATGACACAAAAGTGTGTAATAGGGTTGATGTTCCAGGAGGTGTCGGTAATATGGAGAATGATTTATCTTTATTAGATAAGTGGTCAAAACAATGGAAACTGCAGTTCAAAGTTTCCAAATGTAAAATAATGCACTTGGGGAGAAGAAATCCTCTATCTGAGTATCGTATTGGCAGTTCTATGTTAACAAAGACCTCAGAAGAGAAGGATTTGGGGGTAGTCATCTCTGACAGCCTCAAAATGGGTAACCAATGCAGCCAGGCAGTAGGGAAAGCAAATCGTATGCTTGGCTGCATAGCTAGAGGTATAACAAGCCGAAAGAGGGAAATTGTGATCCCTCTGTATAGAGCTCTAGTGAGACCACATCTGGAATGCTGTGTTAAATTCTGGAGACCTCACCTGCAAAAGGATATTGCTAAAATAGAACTGGTCCAAAGAAGAGCTACAAAAATGGTGGAAGGTCTAAAGCATAGAACTTATCAAAAAAGACTCAGAGATCTTAATATGTATAGTATGGAGGAAAGGGGGGACATGATTGAAAACTTTAAATATGTTAAAGGACTGAATAAAGTTCAGGAGGGAAGGGTTATTAATAAGAAACTGAACACAAGAACAAGGGGGCACAATCTGAGGTTAGTTGGGGGAAAAATCAAGAACAACATTAGAAAATATTATTTCACTGAAAGAGTAGTAGAAGCTTGGAACAAACTTCCAGCAGAGGTGGTTGATAAATCCACAGTAACTGAATTTAAACATGCCTGGGATAAACATGTATCTATCCTAAGATAACAATAAAAGGATAATAAAAGGGCAGACTAGATTTCTGCCGTCAATCTTCTATGTTTCTTTGTTTCTAAAAATGGACTGTTTTGCTATTTTTAATGGCTGTTTTTTTTCACTGTCGTGTGAATGTAGCTTTATTAATGTCAAACTGAATGCATATAATCCAGTCATGCTGCCATTTGTACTGTCCCATATCTTTTTCACTACAATTATGTTTTCATTTTCACTATGGCAAGAACTATACAGTGATCTCTCAGGATACAATAGCCTTGGGATACAATATTTTCAACATACAATAGTGCAGTGGTGGCGAACCTATGGCACGGGTGCCAGAGGCGGCACTCAGAGCCCTCTCTGTGGGCACCCCCACCCTGGAAAAAGTCTAAAGTGTACCAATATGCCTTAGAGTTTTCCTGCCATTCATCAGCGCATGGTGCACAGGCACAGGCAGCGCACTGAATGTAGACAGGCTGTTATAGCTAAATGATAAAATATATGGAAGATATTGCTATACTGGACTGTAGTATTCAGGTTAAATTGCTGTGTTGGAACTTTGTGGTAAATAAGTGGGTTTTGGGTTGCAGTATGGGCACTCGGTCTGTAAAAGGTTCGCTTTCACTGCAGTAGTGTTTTCTGACTCATCGTAAGTTGTAACTAGACTCAGCATACAATGCCTCAGACTCAGATCCAACCCATGAAGGCCCCTTCTCTGGTAAACTAGCTGCATTAGTTGCTAGTTAGCAGCTATTCCTGACTGTTATATGTAAGGACTTGTTTAATCTGTCTCAGTTATTTGCTTATTTTTATTATATGTTTATTTTCTCTTATCGTGGATGACCTTTTGGGGCTTTGGAACCGATTACTTAAGTTACAGTGGTTTCAATATACAATGGTCGTCCTGATCGTATTGTAACTAGAGCGACCACTGTATTGTTTGGATGTTATTATCAATGATTGATGGAATCCAGCAAATATTTAGTAAGCTCGGTTCAGCTGAGCTCTATTTCTTGTTCACATATATTAAGGTAATAAGCCTTAAAAAATTATTATATGCACCAACATTATTACTTTCTCATTTGAATAAATTGGATACTGTGATTAGTGGTTTGACTGAGGTTTTTGCTTCGTGATGCAAAAGGTTAAATGTTGGCCACTTTCCCAAATGTGTAGATGGAGAAAGGACAGGGATGGATGGCATACCTGCCCCAGCACCCCTGAAATTAAGTTTTCACTTGCACATCCACCACACCCCTGGCATCATCCAAATAAAAAGGTTCTCAGCCTTCTATTCTAGGAAATAGTATAAGTAAATACAAGGCTTCAATCACCACCTTTAACCCCTTCACCCCCGGAGGTTTTTTCGGTTATGCATTTTCGTTTTGTGCTCCCTGCCTTCAAACAGCCATAACTGTTTTATTTTTCTGTTCACATAGCTGTATGAGGGCTTGTTTTTTGCGGGACAAGTTGTACTTTCCAAAGCCACCATTTAATATTGCATGTGGTGTAGTGGGAAGCAGGAAAAAAATTCCAAATCAGGTGAAATTGCAAAAAAAAACGCTATTCCGCTACAGTTCTACGGGTTTCTTATTTACAGCGTTCGATGTGCATTAAAACTGACCCGTTACTTTCATTCTACTGGTCAGTACGAATCCGGCAATACCTAATGTGTATAGTTTTTCCTGCGTTTTGATAGTGATAAAATAATTAGAAAGTTGCCCTTTTTTTTTTTTCCCTTGTCATATCTTGACCCCTATAACTTTTTGGTATTTAAGTGTACGGAGCTGTATGGGGGCTCATTTTTTGCGGGGCGATCTGAAGTTTTTATTGATACCATTCTGGGGTGTGTATGACTTTTTGATCACTTTTTATTTAATTTTTTTTATAAAAAAAAAGCGCCGAAAAACGGCGCCATTTAGACGCTTTTTTCCGCCACACAATTCGCCATATTGGAATTTTTTTTTTTAATATATTTTAAAAGTATGGGCGTTTTCGGTCACGGTGATACCCATGATGTCTATAAATATATATATATATTGTTATTTAGGTATTTATTTTTTCATTATACGGAAGCGGGGGTGATTTGAACTTTTATATATTTTTTATTTTTTATATATTTTTTAACATTTTTTTAAAAAAAATTTTCTGACTATTTTAAAGCTCAAATATGAGCTGATATATTGTGTTTTTTAGAAGACGCCGCCGATGGCGGTAAGTAGCGGCAAGTCTCTGCTGTTAGAAACAGCAGAGACTTGCCGGCCATGACGCTCGCCGCACCCGCCAGCGGGCGTCATGTCCCCACACCAGCGCCGTACATGTACGGCGCTGGTCGGGAAGGGGTTAACCCTTTCAGTACCGAGCCACTTTTCACCTTAAATCCCAGGCCGATTTTTGCAAATGTGGCATGTCATTTTATGTGGTAATACCTTTAGAACGCTTTTACTTATCCAGGCCATTCTGAGTCTATTTTCTCGTGACACATTGTACTTCATGACAGTCATAAATTTGAGTCAATATATTTCACCTTTATTTATGAAAAAATCCAAAATGTACCAAAAATTTTGAAAAATTTTCAAAATTTCAATTTCTCTGCTTTTTAAAACAGAAAGTGATACCTCATGAAATACTTATTTCTTAACATTCCCCATATGTCTACTTGATGTTGGCGTTGTTTTGTAAATGTCATTTTATTTTTTTTAGGAAGTTAGAGGGCTTAGAAGTTTAGAAGCAATTTTTCAAAATTTCTACAAAATTTCCCAAACCATTTTTTTGAGCACCAATTCAGATATAAAGTGATTTTGTGTGGCTTACGTAATGGAAACCACCCATAAATGACCCCATTTTAGAAACTACACCCCTCAAATTATAAAAAAAACTGATGTTACAAACTTTAGGTGTTCCACAAGAATTAAAGGAAAATGGAGGTGAAATTTCCAAATTTCACTTTTTTGGTAGATTATTCATGTTAATAATTTTTTTTCTTGCAACACCGCAAGGGTTAACAGCAAAGTAAACCTCAGTATACATTACTTTGATTCTGCAGTTTACGGAAATACCCCATATGTGGTGGTAAACTGCTCTATGGGCATGTGGCAGTGGTCAGAAGGAAAGGAGCGACATATGGATTTTGGAGGCAGATTTTGCTAGAATGGTTTTTGGCCACCATTTTATATTTGAAGAGACTCTGACGTACCCCTACAGTGGAAACCCTCAAAAAGTGACCCCATTTTGGAAACTACACCCCTCAAAGAATAAATTAAGGCGTGTACTAACCACTTTGACCCCCCCCTAAGCGTTTTACGGAATTTGGAAACACTTGGCTGTGAAAATGAAAAGTTTCATTTCTTTCAATAAAATGATGTTTTCGCAAATTTTTCATTTTCACAAGGGGTAACAGGAGAAAAAGCACCATATAATTTGTTACCCATTTTCTCCTGAATACGGAAACACCCCATATGTGGTGGTAAACTGCTGTGGGGGCACATGGCAGGATTCAGAAGAGAAGGAGCGCTATATGGCTTTTGCAGCACAGATTTTGATGGATTGGTTTGTGGGTGCCATTAGTTTTTATTTTTTAAGTGATTCTTATGTGGGGGCTCATTTTTTGCGGGATGAGGTGACGTTTTCATTGGTACCATTTTGGGGTACATAAGACTTTTTGATTGCTTGGTATTACACTTTTTGTGAGGAATGTTGAAAAAATAGCTGTTTTGGCATAGTTTTAAAAATTTTTTTTTACAGCATTCACCTGAGGGGGCATATCATGTGATATTTTCACAGAGCAGGTTGTTACGGACACGGCGATACCCAATATGTGTATCATTTTTATTTTTGTTAAGTTTTACACAGTGAAAGCCTTTTTGAATAGAATAAAATCTTGTTTTTGTGTTGCCATTTTCTGAGAGCCCTATTTTATTTATTTTTTGGCCGATTGTCTTAGGTAGGGTCTCATTTTTTGTGGGATGAGATGACGGTTTGATTATCCTTTTTTTCGATAAATACGTCTTTTTGATCGCTTGGTATTACACTTTTTGTGAGGCAAGGTGACCAGAAAATGGCTTTTTTGACACTGTTTTTATTATTTATTTATTTTTACGGCGTTCACCTGGCAGGGTGGATCGTGATATTTTTATAGAGCCGGTCGATACGGACGCGGCGATACCTAATATGCCTACTTTACTTTTTTTCCTTATTTTTACAAACTTTTTTTACTTTATTATTTTTTACCGCGGCAGTGCGATGGTTAATGCATCGGCATCTGTGTTTTCACCGATGCCAGTGTATACAGCAGGGGTCCGGCTATCAGCCACTGCCGGATCCCTGCAGCTGATCGGGCGAGCGCAGCGCCGTACATGTATATTAAGAATATGTTTCACAAGTGTCTCTAAGCAGGCCTTCCTTTATTTCTCGATCTCCTTATATGATCTTCGATGTTGGCGTCTCATTGACTGTACAGTGGGCGGAACAACAACCTCAAATGTCGTATAGGGAGATTTAGGATTCAAAGATAGCGTGTTCAAAGGTGGTCAGTGAACCTTATGTATACTTACACTGTTTAGGCCTTGTTCACACGTCAGTTATTTGATCAGTTATTTCCATCAGTTATTGTGAGCCAAAACCAGGTGCGGGTCAAAAACACTGAACAGTTGCAGATCTTTTCATTATACCTGATCTCTGTGGAGCCTCCACTCCTGGTTTTGGCTCACAAAAACTGATGGAAATAACTGATCAATTAACTGATGTGTGAAAAAGGCCTTACCTGTGTAAAAAGATTATGGAGCTTTATCACATAGATGATTTCAGGTGTGTGGTGGATTTCCAGAGGCTGAGGACTTGCCTTTATAGCTCTGTTGAAGAACAGAATAGTGTTAAAGGGAATGTGTCATTAGAAAATGACCTATTGTTTATATCAACTTTTTATGTTTAACATATTTTTAAAGACTTTTTGGTGGTTATTTTTAGTTTTCTATAATTAAACTAAACCTATGAAATCTTGCAATTTTTGCACTGGTCACTAAGCCTGACAGGCGCCACTTCTTGGTGTGTACAGATGACTTTGCTACAGTTATCTGCATATGTCATTCTATTCCAGCCTATAATGATATCACCTCTGTGTATAGATAAGAGAGGATCCACCATTCACAATAGTTTATTATTAAAGCATTTTTTTTTTTCTTGTACAATGTTCTCTGCACAAGTCACAGAGCATGCCTAGAAAACTTTCCTATAGAATTTAATAGTTCTATCGCCTATATGGCTGCCATAAAGCAATTTTCGTAAGGGAAATGTGTCATCAGATAATTACCTACTGTTTAAATCACTTTTTTATGTTTAACATCTTTTAAAATAATTTTTGCAGAAGTTATTTTTAAAACCAAAAAAAACAAAAACCCTGCAGTTTTTGCACTGGCTACTATGTCTACTAATTGGCGCCACTTCTTAGTTTGTATAGATTACATTAGTGCAGTTAACTCCTTTTAATCCTGCCTGTAATGATATCACCTCTGTGTACAGATAAGACAGGATCCACCATTCACAATAGGTGATTGTCAGATCATATCGATTCTTTCCTTGTACAATGACCTCTGCACAAGTCACAGAGCAGGCCTAGAAAACTTTGCCATGTGGGTCAAAAGGGTCCCTTCTAGAGATGAGCAAGCATGCTTGGCCGAGCATGCTCGAGTGCCATTTTTGCGTATTTGCGTACGCATTTTAAAATTCGTACGCTATTCGTACGCATATTTTAATCTATACGCAAATGCGTACGAATAGCGTACAAATTCAATTTGTACGCTATTCGTACGCATTTGCGTATAGATTAAAATATGCGTATGATTAGCGTACAAATTTTAAAATGCGTTTTTTTTTTTAAGAAACACTCTTTTGAATGACAATTGGAAGGTATTGCACATCTGTTGCTAGTACTAAGTCCAGTAAGGCCGTCCCTTTAGTCTGGTCCTGAACCAGTTGGGAATAGTAATTGTCTTTGATTATTGCCAAGGACCTGTTTTCTTTTAGATCCACAGGTTTCAGTTTCCCAGTCTACATCTGGGTAGTTGACATTTTTTTTATTTAATCCTGATTAAGATAATTTGGGGAAAGCCTCAGCATTATTAAAACCTAGGGGTGGCAGCCTCTTGTTCAGCCCATACCCTGAATGTATATATAAGGTCAATTGGAGGTCCGGTTGCTAAATAAAACTCCTGCAGATCAGATCCTTGAATCTCTCCCCTTACAGCCTCCAGTTTTTTGGATGATGACTCTGTAAGTCTATCAGCTCGTATTGCCATTGTGTCTAATACAACTTGAATGGTCCTTTTGTAATGGACAAGAAAAAACGGGGAGGTCTAATTATGGGAAAGGAGCAAAGGGGAAAAGTTTCCTCTTCAATCCCTTCCTGGGGGAGACCTCCTTCTCCACTAAACAATTTTATAGGAAAAAATGCCAGCCTCTGGTGGTCGGGAGTGCGCATAGGCTGGCACTTTTTACTATAGTGTGCAAGCACGGCCGCCAGTGTGATGAAAAAAATGAATCAAGCCAGCAAAGGATGCAATATGGACAATCACAATACATTAGTAAGTGACTAATGTAAAAAATTAAAACCTGTCGACATATAGTACATGATAATTGCTTACTAACAAAGCTAGAACTAGCCCTGGACCTCACATGGGTCTAGAGATCTGCCCATTCACTGCTCTGCTAGATTTATATCAAGCTGACAGCTCAAGAGGAGTGTCTGTTCTGCTGCAGCTAAGGGGGCATGTCCATTCTCTCCCTATCACAAATCAGGTGGCGGTTGAATGATGAAACTGGGCATGTGCAGCCATCTCAGTGAGCCAAACAAAGAAATAAGAAAAAAACACCAGGTGAGCAGGTGACGCTATACAGATAGATTTCAGTGAATAACTCTGTTGCTATACTAAAGTTTTAATTACATGTGATTACAAAAGAATTCAGATAAAGGTGCTCGTTTGAAAACTGTAGAATATTTTTTGTTGGACAACCCCTTTAACTGACAGTAAAAAAAATTTTTTTTCAAGTGATGCCCCCATAATTATACTGTAAAATCCAGAAATGGTAGCGCTGTGTTTAACTTTTTACTTGTATTGTCTTATAAATTCTCAGATAAGATCTTAAAAAACAATGTACTTTCAGTCCTATGAAAAACCACAGTTTACATATAGCGATGTACTAATGCCAAACAACAAACTTATCTGCTACTTATTTGAAGAAATGCCCACTGTAAGTAGACTTGTCTAACAGCAACATGCAACACCACTGCATAATGTTAAACAATACAATTAAATTAAATGATTAGAAGGTGACAAATACGTATGTTGTTTGAGAATATTATATTACTAAAATGAGTATATTTGTGTACTATACACTTTCAAATGAGGTGTATAGTGAGCTGCTATATCAAGTAAGTGAAAAGTTAAATTATCATCTTTATTATGAAATTACATCAAAAACACAGAGCCAAAACATTATAAAAAAAATCACAAGGGGTGGGCCGGCAATAGCCATACATGCACAACCTTTGCAAAGCCAGTTAGTACATAGATCACAAGGCAACCCCAATAACAATTTGTAAGAAGCACAATATGTACATTTACGTAGTATAGTCAAAGGCAGAGCTCACCCATCACACCTGACGTGCGTTTCACTATCAGCTTCATCTGTGGGGTGGTTGGTAGTCAGAACTGCAGATTTCTAAATGACCCAAAGCCAATGACAATATTCAGATGATTTGCTACATATAACACATCACCACACCACCAATTAATTAAACTTGGAAGACCTTCAGACAAAGCAGTTGGTGAAAAGCGAGTCAAGTTTGGTGGGTGAGCTCTGCCTTTGAGTACATTATATACCTGTACACTTTGTGCTTCTTGCAAATTATAATTCCCATTGCCTTGTGATAGAAGTACTAATTGGCTTTACACAGGTTGTGTATGTATATGACTGTTGTGGGTTCACCCCCTGTGGATTTTTATCATGTTTTGGCTCTTTTGTGCGAGTCATGTGCATGGGTGGATTGACTTTAGACCCTACAGGGAAATTACTTGGTGGGCTGATGCCCAGGGGGCCACTTAATTCCTCCTCTTAGCCGTCAGCAAGGTACATAACGAATTGATGCTCTCAGCATTAATTAATATAAGAGCATTGGGCACAGCTTCATACTGTCCCTGGTCGTTTGTTTATAATGTACAGTATATTAAATAATAAAGATGGTATTTTAACTTTTAACTTATTTAGGGTGGTCTATTTGCTATCTGGTGCATTGGGGCCTGTCATGCAAGCAGAAGGGGTATTTCTTGGGTTGGTTGGTTGATATATTTCTTCACTATGTCTCTAAAATTTCTAATGTTTTTCTGTTTGCACAGGAGGACTGTGGTTTGTCCCATCATTGATGTCATTAGTGATGATACATTTGAGTACATGGCAGGTTCTGACATGACCTATGGTGGTTTCAACTGGAAATTGAATTTCAGATGGTACCCTGTTCCCCAACGAGAAATGGATCGGAGAAGAGGAGATCGAACTCTCCCTGTTAGGTGAGGTGGTGGATTGATTTAGTTGATTTGGTTTTGCTTTGCATTCAATGAATCCAGACATGATTTGTATTTTTACAGTTATTGAAATGGGAATAGTGGCTTAAATTATGCGGAGTATAATTTAAATTATACCAAATATGCTACATCATATACTAACTTTTTATGCACATATGAAATAACTGCATATGTGCATAAAATAATAACAAATATGCCAACATTAGAAGACAATACTTTTCTCTGCATTTTTATGCTGGTGTCACAGGTTTTTTTCTTTTTTCTAGTTTTTTTTTCTAGTTATTGTGTATGGTTTGGTGTTTGCTATGCTGTTTAATTCCCTGATTTTCTCACGTTTTTGTCCCCTAGACCTGCACCATGCATGAAGAAAATCAAGTTCCATTGTTTTATTTGTACAAATGTAAATTTACCATACTGCTCTAAGAGGAAATGACATCACAGGGGGTGCATACTTTCCTATATAAATGCACAGTGTGCAGAAAGCCATGAAAAAAACCTATGCTCAGACATTCGGTCATGGTCCTGAATGCCCAGAGTCAACGTTGTATTGGATCTGGCTGATTAATTTTTGTAGTTTCCAGTGCTAGCATACTGCAGCTTGGCTCCAGTTCACTTGGAGAGGAGTTGGGTGCAGTACACCAGCACATACACTACACAGTGGAAAGAGCCTTCTGCTTGTGTATCTATCCACAATATAGTTTCTGGCGGCTGCCAAATGTTGGACACCCATCTATTTGATATAGATAACCTATCCTTTGGATAAGTCTTCAATATCTAAGTCTCGGAAAACCCCTTTTACCTTTTAAGCCAGTAGTGTATTTCTCTTCCAGCGTGTAGAGATTGATGATGTGATATATACCACGTCATAGACCACTCAGACACATAGACCAAAAAGTCTGCATATGACACGTGTCATATGCTGTAGACTAGTGGCTGCAGGCCAAAGCTTACATAATCACTGCTGCAAGAGAGGAGGATTTTTATGTCTGCCTATTGTAAGGACAGTGCAGGCATTGTTTTTTGGATGCTGTAGATGTGTGAACACAAATTAGTAGCAGCCCAACACGTATAAAGAGATTCAATGTATTGGAAAATGTGGAGCACTAAATTGTGAATAGAAAATAACCACGTTTGCTTTGTTTTTTGCCCGGATTGAAAACTCACAGTAATATAAATATTTTATTCTGGTGCTGAAAACAGACTTTTTTGCATTAACTTCCAGCCATGCGACCTCTACTTATAAGACCACCTTTGTAAGGGCCTGTCCACACACAATGCAATTTCCGTGCATTTGCTGTCCAGATATGCATTAAAGAACCTGTAAAATTAATCAGATTTTTGAAGATTGCTTTCATGTGCTGCATACATGTTCTGTGGGGAAAAATGATCTGTTGTGCAGTTTTTTTTAAATCCACAGATGTCAATTTTTGACTAGCAATTGTCACTGGATTGTTGGTCCTTTTTCCTATTGACTTCAACAGGGAAGTTAAAATTTGCAGCAAACCCCAATTGTTGCAGATATTGCTGTGGTAACATGGGGATATCATTGCGAGAGGCTTGTTGTATAGAGATTGACATGGGACCAGGCAGGGGAGCCTTGGAAGTGCTACAGTAGCCTAGTAAGTATTTTCGCTGCTAGATTGTTTTCTGCAGGTGATCTTCTTAAGCAAATCCTGTTTGGAATATGATAGATGCAGCTGTTTTGGTATTCCAGTCCTATGCCAGAACAGAATACCCAAATTTGATGTGAGCTTAGCCTTAGGTACTTCTAAATGTACATGGTCTATAAATTCAGTCACTTGTTAAACATATACTGTGTGTATATATATATATATATATATATATATATTTGTTTTGCAGGACTCCTACAATGGCAGGGGGCCTTTTTTCAATCGACAGAGATTATTTCCAGGAGATTGGGACATATGATGCTGGAATGGATATCTGGGGAGGGGAGAACTTAGAAATTTCATTTAGGGTACGTATAATTGTATTAACCTCATCCTACAGGTAACATATCAATTAATTGTTTTCCCCTGATTTAGCCTAAAGATACATTTAATATTTTGGTTTGGGCATCACAGTTTGGTTCATGTTCTGTGGAATATTACAGATAAGGGATTCTCCTTAGTTATTTGTACTATCTCTTCCTTTAGATATGGCAGTGCGGAGGAACACTTGAAATAGTTACTTGTTCACATGTCGGTCATGTTTTTCGCAAAGCTACTCCATATACCTTCCCAGGTGGTACAGGGCAAATTATCAATAAAAACAATCGAAGGTTGGCGGAAGTTTGGATGGATGAATTCAAGAACTTCTTTTATATCATTTCACCTGGTGAGAATATTTTTATTATAATCATTGTAGAGTGTGTCTCATTACAAATTACAGTCATGCTAAATGGTTCATACATAATTTCATTATTTATTATTTTCAGCAAAAAGACAGATGGTAATGGGTACAGCTATGCTTTTAATCAAATCACCTTTTTTCAAATTACCATATTTTTTGCCCTGTAAGATGCACCTGTCCATAAGACGCACCAAGGTTTTAGAGGAGGAAAATAATAAGAAAAATATTTTTCATTAGACCACCAATGTTAATTAGACCACTGCTCAGACCCCAGTCTGAACTCAGATTAGACCAAAAAAAACAAAAACAGAAACACACGACCACCATTCTGGAGATCCAGCATTCTTCCTGATGTGCTGTGACCCGATGTCACACAGCGTGAAGTCACAGCATGCCTGCGTCCTCATGCTGTGCACAGGTCACAGCATGGCACTGGCAGAAGATGACCAGGGAGCGATGTGTAGAGTCAGCATAAGGTGCTCTGTATTCACTACTTCCCAGTCCTACTGTACTAATGTGCGTTTCCATAATGGAAGCACTCATTAGTATTCATTCTATAAGACACATTGCCATTTTCCCCAACTTTTAAGTGGAAAAAAACTGTGTCTAATAGGGCAAAAAATAAAGCATTTTTAGGCATAGTTTGACAAATTGGAATTAAATAAATACACACATACTTTGCAATTATGTATTTCATTGATCATGGTAGTATTTATTTTAAAGGCTATGGACACCTTTGCTTTGTACTCATTTAGAGCTATAATATTTTTTTTTGTATTTATTAAATTTTTTGTCTCCTTTTTCTGAATAGCATTGATTATCTAGTAACACGATTTGTACTGTGTTCTTATCTCTATTCTCTGACCTTAAACACTCATTATATCTCTTTTTATCTTCCTTAATTATTTTTGGGCTATTAGTAAGGCCCCATTCACACGACCGTATAAAACGTATACTTTTAAGACAGATAGTAATACCTCATAAAATAGTTATTAATCAACATTCTCCATATGTCTGTTTTATGTTGACATAATTTTGTAAGTGTCATTTTATTTTTTTAGAACGTAAGAAGGCTTAGAATTTTAGTAGCAAATTTTCAACAAAATATCCCAAACCATTTTTTTAAGCATCAGTTCAGTTATAAAGTGATTTTAAGACGCTTACGTAATGGAAGCCACCCCTCAAATTATTCAAAGCTGATGTGAAAATGAATTAATATTTTACTTCCCGAGCATCTGATCTTGGCAACATTTTACAGCTTATACCTAAGCTACATAAAGGGGTCACACCCCTAAAAGGGAAACCCATCGTGTTCGGGGTGGGGAGCCTGACGTCCAACATAAGTACATATGTGGACACGATTTTAAGATAATTTGTGGAAGGGCTCCCATCCTATTTGAGAGACACGATGGACATACTAAAACAGCTAGATGGGGTCCACTGTGAAGAAGGTGCTTGGCTCTCTAGCTTCGATGTCGAGGCATTGTACAGTTCAATTCCGCACGACAGGGGCTGCCAGGCCATACATTTCTTCCTTCAGCAGAGAGGCGAATATTGCCAGCGTCACAATGGCTTTGTGTTGGAGCTGATCAACTTTATTTTGACACGGAATGTGTTTATTTTCGCTAACCAGATCTTCCAACAGCTTAGGGGTGTGGCCATGGGAAGCCCATGTGCTCTGGCCTATGCCAACTTGTACCTAGGCTGGTGGTCGTGTTTTCTGAGGCTATGGAATGTTTTATGTCATCGATAATATTATGGGAAAGGTTTATCGGTTTTACCTATTCATCCTATGGTAAAGCCAAGATAGAGTTTCATCACTTCGTATCTGAGTTTAACAAGAATCGGTTAGGCCCATATTTTATGTCAGAAATAGACGCCAAACAGTTATCATTTCTGGACCTCTCCATTTCCATAGATGTATAGTGTAAGATAGTGACCAATCTTTACAGGAAAAACCACCGTGACCAATAATCTGTTAAGATGGGACAGTGGCCATCCGGAGCCTCTTAAGTTCTGAACTGTCTGATTTTAGGGTTGTGGCATGGGACCTGCGGACCAGGTTTTATAGCTGCGGGTATCCACAAGATACAGTTAAAAAAGCGTACCAACATGCACTATGTAGTAACCGCGAGCAGCTGCTATGCTCCTGGATCAGACCGAATGAGGATATTATGTCCAGGATTATTGGTACTTTTGATGGATCCCATCAGCAAGTCAGAGAGATATTGACCTTATATTGGGGGATTTTAAAATCTGACCCTGATATAGGGGCTATTCTACCCAGTCGACCATCTATCGCCGCAATCGGAATTTATGTGATCATCTAGACCATAGTTTATATCAAGCTCCGAGACCAGCGGAGTCATGGTTGAGGCATAATATTGTTGGCACCCTTTCATGTGGTTCATGCTCTTATTGCAAATTTATAACGAAGGATAAGTATTTTAGAAGCACGACCACACTGGCCTCTTATATTACTAGAAAATTGATCAATTGCAGGGCGATAGGTGTGATTTATCTCCTGACTTGCAATTCTGGTAAGCAGTATATCGGAAGGACGAAGCATGAGTTCAGAAAAAGAATTGGCAAGCACTTATCGGACATTAGGAAGGAAGCAGAGACGCTGATAGCACGACATATAAGTGAATGCAGTATCGGCAGAGTAGGCAAGGTTCAGTTCCAAGGGGTGGAGCACGTGAAGCGATCTGTACGGGGTGGAGACATAGATGTGGTCTTGCTTCATAAAGAAGCAGAGTGGATCTTCAGAATGCAGATGGTTAAGCCAATGGGTTTAAATGATGCCATTTCATAAGCTTGTTTCATTTAGGTGTCATGTTAGCACATTATCCAATTAGATGATTCCATATTAACCGGAGTTTTGTGAATGTAAGATTTGTAACAGCTCTTACAGGGTACTGATGTCCCTTTGTTTGGTACGTACTCTTGACTCCGACATACCGTTTGGCATTACACTGCATAATCGCTCCAGCGGAGGATAATGGATTCATCTACGATTCTGTTGGTTGGAGACAACCTTTACAATCGAATGATACATAGTGTGTGGCGTCTTTGATACATTTAAGTTCGGCAGGGTACGGCCATCATAGTGCTGGGATGCTTCCGTGCTGTGCACAACCATGTGCAGAGTGCGATATATCATCTAATCCCACTACTTACCTGCTAGCTTTTGCCTGCTCCTGATGAAATGTGGGTTGACCGCTGCATGGAAATACGTAGAGTAGGGTATTAGGAAGCGGGAACAGCATCAGTCAGGTGCATGGGCGGATTGGCCATAGACCTTACAGGGAAATTTCCCGGTGTGCCTATGCCCAGGGAGCCGCCTGGGCCCTCCTCATGGCTGGCCAGTGGAAGTTTTTGGGGATATACAGTACAGACCAAAAGTTTGGACACACCTTCTCATTCAAAGAGTTTTCTGTATTTTCATGACTATGAAAATTGTAGATTCACACTGAAGGCATCAAAACTATGAATTAACTCATGTGGAATTATATACTTAACAAAAAAGTGTGAAACAACTGAAAATATGTCTTATATTCTAGGTTCTTCAAAGTAGCCACCTTTTGCTTTGATTACTGCTTTGCACACTCTTGGCATTCTCTTGATGAGCTTCAAGAGGTAGTCACCTGAAATGGTATTCCAACAGTCTTGAAGGGTTCCCAGAGATGCTTAGCACTTGTTGGCCCTTTTGCCTTCACTCTGCGGTCCAGCTCACCCCAAACCATCTCGATTGGGTTCAGGTCTGGTGACTGTGGAGGCCTGGTCATCTGGCGTAGCACCCCATCACTCTCCTTCTTGGTCAAATAGCCCTTACACAGCCTGGAGGTGTGTTTGGGGTCATTGTCCTGTTGATAAATAAATGATGGTCCAACTAAACGCAAACCGGATGGAATAACATGCCGCTGCAAGATGCTTTGGTAGCCATGCTGGTTCAGTATGCCTTCAATTTTGAATAAATCCCCAACAGTGTCACCAGCAAAGCACCCCCACACCATCACACCTCCTCCTCCATGCTTCACAATGGGAACCAGGCATGTAGAGTCCATACGTTCACCTTTTCTGCGTCGCACAAAGACACGGTGGTTGGAACCAAAGATCTCAAATTTGGACTCCTCAGACCAAAGCACAGATTTCCACTGGTCTGATGTCCATTCCTTGTGTTCTTTAGCCCAAACAAGTCTCTTCTGCTTGTTGCCTGTCCTTAGCAGTGGTTTCCTAGCAGCTATTTTACCATGAAGACCTGCTGCACACAGTCTCCTCTTAACAGTTGTTGTAGAGATGTGTCTGCTGCTAGAACTCTGTGTGGCATTGACCTGGTCTCTAATCTGAGCTGCTGTTAACCTGCCATTTCTGAGGCTGGTGACTCGGATGAACTTATCCTCTGCAGCAGAGGTGACTCTTGGTCTTCCTTTCCTGGGGCGGTCCTCATGTTTTTTTGTAGCGCTTGATGGTTTTTGTGACTGCACTTGGGGACACTTTCAAACTTTTCCCAATTTTTCGGTCTGACTGACCTTCATTTCTTAAAGTAATGATGGTCACTCGTTTTTCTTTACTTAGCTGCTTTTTTCTTGCCATAATACAATTTCTAACAGTCTATTCAGTAGGACTATCAGCTGTGTATCCACCTGACTTCTGCCCAACACAACTCATGGTCCCAACCCCATGTATAAGGCAAGAAATCCCACTTATTAAACCTGACAGGGCACACCTGTGAAGTGGAAACCATTTCAGGTGACTACCTCTTGAAGCTCATCAAGGGAATGCCAAGAGTGTGCAAAGCAGTAATCAAAGCAAAAGGTGGCTACTTTGAAGAACCTAGAATATGACATATTTTCAGTTGTTTCACACTTTTTTTGTTAAGTATATAATTCCACATGTGTTAATTCATAGTTTTGATGCCTTCAGTGTGAATCTACAATTTTCATAGTCATGAAAATACAGAAAACTCTTTGAATGAGAAGGTGTGTCCAAACTTTTGGTCTGTACAGTATTTTGTGCTGCTGGCAGTATTTTTTGATGGACTGTGATATTTGGCTCTGTTGGGGTGGTATAATGTGCCACAATATGGTATTGCTGGCCCTGCCTTCCATCAATTTGGACCCGACTACAAAACGGGGCCACTTTTTGTGTTTTTTTCCAGGGCCACTTTAAATTCCCAGTCCGCCCCTGTTATTATGTATCACTATCTGCCTTAAGCGCAGAGAAATTAAAATTTTCAAAACTGGAAATTTTTTCAAATTTTGGATTTTTTTAATAAATAAAGGTGAATTACATACCTCCCAACCGTCCCAGATCCAGTGGGACAGTCCCGGATTGCAGTGGCTGTCGCGCTGTCCCGGTACGGGGGAGGTATATCTCGGTTTCCATAAGACGCAGAGACAGTTGCCTATATTGTGATGAAGCAGAGCCGGCATCAGCTCACCGCTTCATCAATCATCCCTCCAGTCCCCCCTGCCGCTCTCCATACTGTCTGGTCTGGTCTGGCGGGGAACGGGGCCGGCAGTCAGCCTTGGCTCCGTCCCCTCTAGACTAGACCAGCTGATGTCCTGCTGCTGATGCTGCTAGGAAAAAGGTAAGTATATAGTGTTTATTTTTTTTCTTTCTGTGGGGCACATCATATTACTGGGGGGTACAATGTGGGCATATTACAATGGGGCACAATTGGGGCATATTACAGGGGGACACAATGTGGTCATATTACCGGGAGCACATAACAGGGCATATTAATGGGGGCACAGCTGGACATATTAAAGGGGTTCTCCAGGAATTAAGAAAATTAAAATACAAATATTACTTCATTATAAATATATTCCCAAATACCTTTCATTAGTTATAATGGCTTGTTTAATCTGGGGAGCAATGATTAGGAAAAACAAAATGGCCGCTGCCCTCTTAATAAACACAAAACCTGTCCTAATCACACAGCACGACAAGTGACTTCACAACACTGAGGTAAAGAACTGCCTCATCCTCCTCTCTGCTGTGTTAGTCTGGGATTATGATCCTTAACCCTTACAGTACCGGCGCCGTACATGTACGGCGCTGGTACGATGCGGGCACATGGCGCCCGCTCGCGGGTGCGGCGGGCGTCATGGTCGGCAAGTCTCTGCTGTTTCTAACAGCAGAGACTTGCCGCTACCTACTGTATCGGCGGCGTCTTCCGGGGTGACTAGATGCCATGATCACACGTGATCACGTCATCTAGTTGCGTCTAAACCCGGAAGCATTCGCTTCCGGGTGGTGTACAGACACCCCGTGTGGCCAATCGGGGTGTCTGTACACCATATGAAAACTGTAATCCTCGCTGGTGAGGATTACAGTTTTCAAAGTGCAATTCTTATTCTGGCCACTAGATGGCAGGCCAGGATAAGAAATGAGCAATTGATGGATTTAACTGCCTCTAGTAAATCCATAATTGCTCATAAAGAAAATTAAAAAGCCACAATATATAAGCTCATATTTGAGCATTCAAATAGTAAAAAAAAAATTAAAAAAAAATGTTAAAAAATATATAAAAAATAAAAAAGATATAAAAGTTCAAATCACCCCCCTTTCCGTATAAGTAAAAAATAAATACCTAAATAACACTAAATATAGACATCATGGGTATCACCGTGACCGAAAACGCCCGTACTTTTAAAATATAAAAAAAAAAATCCAATACGGCGAATTGTGTGGCGGAAAAAAGCGTCCAAATGGCGATTTGCCGTTTTTTGTCGCTTTTTTTTTCTAAAAAAAATTAAATAAAAAGTGATCAAAAAGTCATACACACCCCAGAATGGTATCAATAAAATCTTCAGATTGTCCCGCAAAAAATGAGCCCCCATACAGCTCTGTACACATAAATACCAAAAAGTTATAGGGGTCAAGATATGACAAGGAAAAAAAAAAAAAAAAAAAAGGGCAACTTTCTAATTTTTTTTCACTATCAAAACGCAGGAAAAACTATACATATTAGGTATTGCCGGATTCGTACTGACCAGTAGAATGAAAATAACGGGTCAGTTTTAATGCACATCGAACGCTGTAAATAAGAAACCCGTAGAACTGTAGCGGAATAGCGGTTTTTTTGCAATTTCACCTGATTTGGATTTTTTTCCCGCTTCCCACTACACCATATGCAATATTAAATGGTGGCGTTGGAAAGTACAACTTGTCCCGCAAAAAACAAGCCCTCATACAGCTATGTGAACAGAAAAATAAAAGAGTTATGGCTGTTGGAAGGCAGGGAGCGCAAAACGAAAATGCATGACCGAAAAAACCTCCGGTACTGAAAGGGTTAATACAGTTTAATATGATATTTAGATGAATCTTTGTGGGAATGGAGTTCATGAGGAGACATGAAGTACAGAGAGGATGGACAGGACAGACTGTGGGAATGGAGACTGCATACAAGAGCTGCTGCTCACTAGCAACATCTCCACCTCCCCTCTACTTGATGTCTCCTCATGATACTTCATTCCGACAGAGATTTAGCTAAAGTTATCATCTGTATTCAGGATCATAATCCCTGACAAGCAGAGCAGAGAGGAAGATGAGGCAGCTCTTTACCTCAGTGTTGTGAAGTAACTTGTCCTCCTGTGTGATTAGGACAGGTTTTGTGATTGGGCACCAACCTGCTCACACGATGCACAAAGCAAAGATACAGGTTGGCCTACAGGATCCCTGTGGACCTCACAGAGAGGTGAGCTCTTTAAATACTAACTAAATGTGCAAGCATTGAAATCTCTTTCTTGATATTCTAACTTCCTCTTTTTTTCCAGTTCCTTAATTTCTATCACGGCATATTATAAAACACAGGCAATCTCCATCACTCTCATCATACACCTAGGTTTCAGGCACACCATTCACTCCTACCACAGACGAGGTGTTCTTTTAAAATCTCAAAGATTCCGAAAAGGACAATACTCGAACAGTGGTCATGAAAAGTAGGAAGGCACAAAGTAAGAAAAATATCTTACCTGTGTATTTGAAGGTGCAGTTCCCAGTTGCCATAATGACCAAAGCTCTTCCACGATTGTCCCCTTGGATATCTGATGGATTTTTCCCGTTTCGGCACCACATGTTAATGTAATTTAGGATAAGTCCCAAATTAGACTTAATACTCCGTTGTCTGTGGTGTTCAAATTATGTTAAATTTCCCCCTTCATGGTAAGAGGGTGCGGCCGCAGCACAAGAAATGCACGTCCAGTCTCATTGCTGATCATGCAGATCTCTCCTGGTTACACCAAGGGAGCTAATTTTATTAGAAATACATGATGGTGTAATCACACCCCCCTTTGTCATCGATTTTAATATGTCCAATCACAATCATACAAGTTTACATTAAACAACAAATCAAAAGAGTGATAATGGAAGCCAATGGGATACACATTACTTCATCTATCTGGGAAATTCCATATGCGTATTTCAACTTCTGCTAAGTTCCTGTTTTCCTACAGACATATCAAGTGATTGAGTCATTTTTATTTTTAAGCATATGTGACATCTAATGGAGATTAGAGATTATAAGATATAAGAGATATGTCTATAAGGAGATGGAGACCACCTAATAATGAAATATACAACCCTAGCACAATTGTGTTCACCAACTAACTAAATTTCTTTAACACTCCCCAGGCAAAACGAGCCATTATAACTAATGCAAAGTATTTGGGAATATATTTGTAATGAAGTAATATTTAAGTATATTCATTTTCTTAATTCCTGGAGAACCCCTTTAATGGGACACAGCTGGGCATATTAATGGGGGAACATAACTGGGGAATAATTACTATGTGGGGCACTAAGGGGACTGGGTGGGATTTGGTGTATAGTTATGTTTTGGGCAGGGTTAGAGGCGTGGCCTAGTGTGGGAAAAAAAAATTTGCACCGCACAATATATCCCTTTTTGGTCATTTACAAAGTTGGGAGGTGTGGAATTATATTGATTAAAATTTTCCACTGTCATGAAGTACAATGTGTCGTGAGAAAACAGTTTCAGTATGGCGTGGATAAGTAATAGCATTTCAAAGTTATTACCACATAAAGTGACACATGTCAAATTTTCAAAAAAATGGCAAAGTCCTTAAAGAGTCGCTGTCAGACATACCTGTATATAACAGAAGCAAGCAGCCATTAGCCCGGAAAAGTAACTTTTAAAAATATGCAAATGAGTCTTCAGAGCATTGGGAGGCGTGCTCTTTTCATCCGAGCACCGCATCTGCAACTCCCTCCCCGCTCCTAAACACACCCTGTATCCTGTAAACCCACCCCCCTCCTTCATGATGGACAGCGCTAGACTCTCCGGTCTAGCGCTGGAATCCCACACCTGCGCACTCATCCTGGGTCCGGCGCGTGCGCACTACCCTTGCAGCGCCGAACACTGCAAGCGCTTTCGATGTAGTGCGCATGCGCCGTACCCGGGATATGTGCGCAGGCGCGGGTTTTCAGTGCTAGACCGGAGTGTGTAGCGCTGTCCATCATGAAGGAGGGGGCAGGTTTACAGGATACAGGGCGTGTTTAGGAGCGGGGAGGGCGTCGCAGATGCGGCGCTCGGATGAGAAGAGCACGCCTCCCGGTGCTCCGAAGACTCATTTGCATATTTTTAAAAGTTACTTTTCCGGGCTAATGGCTACTTGCTTCTGTTATATTCAGGTATGTCTGGGGAGAGGATTAATAGACCTATATGCCTATGTATCTAATTACATAGGTTAGAAAGTGGTGACAGAGCCTCTTTAAGGTCTTTAATACCTCTTAGGGCGAGGTCACATGGAGCAACATTGGAGAAGCCAATTATTTTTGAAGGTTATGTACATTGTAGATTTATATTTAATTGTGCAGTGATGTCCACCTGCTCGGAAAAGATCTGTTTCACACACAAAATTGTGTGTTTATTAACAATATGATTGTTAATGGCTGGGCAGGTTTGTGAGTGACAAGTCAGAGCTAGATGTTAAACATCCTGTGCGTGAATATTGAAAGCAGTGCATGTCTCCTAGCTGTCCACTGTCACTGATCCCCAGTAGTACAAACATATCCAGAATGAAGAAAAACCCTCAAAAGCCCACCTCCCTCCTGTATTTACCAGCACTGCTGCAGCAACTACTGCTATCTGGTGGCTCTGCTCCCAGTTCACCACTAATAGTATTTTTGTTAATCTCCTGTGTGCCTTATTTACACTGCATTCACATCTCCATTAGAGATGATCCGGCTGCCTGATCCAGCAGAAATGCCGTCCGAAACCCGGCATGTATGCTCGAATGTTCATCGGAAATGTATACAGGGCCTTACTTCTCTTCAGTGGGCTGTGTCTCTCTGCCCCGGGATCTTTGTTAGCCTGTTGTATTTACATAAAGGCTCTAGTTTACTACATCTCCTATACCGATATTTACCCTTTACTGACTCTGGTTCATCACAACTTCCAAATTTGACATCTGCAATGATCTATGTGTTGTAATGAGGATTTTTGCTTTAGAGAATTATGTAAGTTGTGTGTACAATGGCTGCCTCAACTGTGACGCTATGTCATGCTATTCTATGAATTTTGTATCGAGAATTGTGATACTACATTTGATTTCTGTATTGGAGTCTAAATGCTGGTTTTGTAAGGACCTTAGTCATAATACAGAAATAATGAATACAGTGATTATGTATAATATAATTGGAGATGACCAAAGTTTTCCCCAAAAATTTTTTTGACGCTTCACCGAATTTTTAAATTACTGTGCCTCAGCATAATAAGCAGGTCACATACAGTATATGGATGAGCACATCAGCGTGCATCATTATTAGGCTCAGTTCAAACTTCACTTACTTGGTCAGTTACTAGTCCAAAAAACTGGTTCGCTATCTGTGAGTAGGATTGGCTCCTGATTTTGGCTCGCCATACGGTAACTGCTGGAATTAACTGACCAAATAACTGAAGAGTCAATGTTTACGTCAGGTATAAAGTACTTAACCATGCTGTTGCCCAAGATTCTGCTATGGAGTGAAAGAGCAGTCTCATTTTACCCATTCTGCTGTTTCCACATTGGTAGTCACTTATTCTACTAAATTGTGAAAGAGCGGTCTCATTTCACCTTTTGTGGGGAGTCCACATTGGTATAAGGTATTGTGTTAACCACTTATTTTACTATAGGATGAAGGGAGCGGTCTCATTTTAAACCGTCTGCTTTTTCCACATAGATTGATAGAGAACCTGTTCTGTTACCTACTTAAACAAGTAGTGGCGCCTTGACAGAGTGGGGAGGGTGTCAGCAGTAAGTTTGTGGTGATGTCCATGTTTATTTTTCCCTTCTTCTGATTAGTCAGAAGAACAACCCAACAGAAAACATATCCTGTCTTGAGTATCCGCCTTCACAAGGTCAGTATTTGGTTAGTAACTGATTAGTATTAAGGCAAAAACAGGAGTAGATCCAAATCAGAGATGACGCGTGAAGGATGAAGGAAATATTTGCATGTCTTTTTTTTTTTTGTACCCACTCCTGCGCTTGGCTTTAGTGATCACATCTGGATGCAAAATACTGACTGTGTGATAGAGGCCTAATGCTCAATTTACATGAGTTTTGGTTTTTTCGTGTCTGACATCGGTTTTACTCAGATGGAAAAGAATTCCTGCATGTAGGACTTTAATGGCTTCTATCACACGGTCAGTATTTGGATACAAAACAGAGATGACACGTAATGGAAATATTTGCATGTCTTCTGTGTTTTGGACCCATTCCTGCTTTTCCCTTTCAAATCATGATGCTAAATATTGACTGTGTGATAGAGGCCCTATAGATGGTCCAAAGACCGATCCGTTGTGTTTTTCATTTTATGATTCTTCTGACTGATCAGGAAAACGGTCAAATAAACTGTGATGTCAACAAGGCCAAACTAGTGTCCCCAGAACTGACTGGTTAGGGTGGCAACAGCATGAGGAGTCAACATAGTGGCGTGGAGCAACAGCAGTGACAGTAACAGCACAAGATGGTGGCAGTAGGAGAAGATGGCAGCAGGTGTGTGACATCAGCCAGGTGGCAGCATCAGAATAGTGGCTAAAGCACGAAGCCAGAAGTAACGGGACCTTTTTCACAATGTTCTGGTGTGGCAGCACACTGCAGTCAGATCATTATTAACAGAATGATCTAGACCAGGGGTGGTGAACCTTTTTGCTGCCGAGGACCATTTGGATATTTGTAACATCGTTTGCGGGACATACAAAATTCTCAACTTGAAAATTTGACTGCTATATTTGGTCAAACATATAATTGACTTACGGATAAGTTACAGAAATTACGCTTCAATTAAAAAAAAATTTCTAGAGCACTGTATTTTTGCAGAACAAAATGCATTATATGCATTATATATATCACATATAGTACAGGTGCCATTTTGACCACACATAGCAGTCTAATTTGTAAGTTCAGAATGTTACATATTTAGTTCTTTATTTGGCATTAATGGCAGCCAAGCTCACCCCAGGGGGGGCAGAGAGGGGTTCACTCAGCTTTCACTGTCCCTGCCTCTTTCTTTGCAACTGTCCCAGCCTTTGTCCCTTTCACAGCCTCTGATCTGCCCCCAACCTCCATCAGCCTGCTATCAGACCCCCCCCCAGCCTACATCAGCCTCAGATCAGACCTCCCAGTCTCAGATTACACCCCAATCAGACCCTCCCTGGCTTCAGATTAGCCCCCATCAGACCCCCAGCATCAGATCAAACCCCAGCCTCAGATCAGCAACCAATAGCCCCCCCCAGCCTCAGATCAGACCCACCCAGCCCCATCAGACCCTCCCTAGCCTCAGATCAGCCCCCATCAGACCCCTCAGCCTCAGATCAGACCCCCAGCATCAGATCAGACCCCAATAGGGTCTGATCTGAGGCTGGGGGGCCAATAGACCCCCCAGCCTCAGATCAGCCCTCCCCAGCCTCAGAACAGACCCTCTGCACTGTATGTGCGGGGCTGGAAGAAGGCCAGGGAAGGAGAGTACATTCAGTGCAGTTCTCACCTTCCTGTACCTCCTGCATGCTAATGACCGTTTCCATAATGGAAGCGGTCATTAGTATTTCAAAATATGCTCTGCCACTGGGCCGGGGGCCACATGCGGGCCAGAGGTTTCCCACTCCTGAAATAGTCTGATGCATCAGGCACCGGTGTATGGAAATCCTGGCTGATCCATGCCTGATTCATCTTTATAAAGGTTAAAGAGGTTTTCCAGGATTTTACTACTGATGACTTATCCTCAGGATAGGTCATCAGTATCTGATCGGTGGGGGTCCGACACCCAGGATCCCCGACGATAAGCTATTTGAGAAGGTACCTGCGCCCCTGTGAGCGCCGCTACCTTCTCCCCGCTCACCAAGCACAGTGTCTTACATTGTATAGCGGCTGTGCTTGGTATCGTGCTCAGCCCCATTCACTTGAATGAAAGTGACGTCACTGGCCTAGCAAAAGCTAAGAGAAGGCCCTGGCGCTCTTACAGCTGATCGTCGGGGGTCCCAGGTGTCGGGCCCCCACCAATTAGATACTGATGACCTATTCTGAGGATAGGTCATCAGTAGTAAAATCCCGGAAAACCCCTTTAATCTCTCAATATTTTGTGTTTGAAAGGCAAGTTCTCTTAGAGGCAACTATGCACCCTGCTGCATTAAACAACTGCTCTGATGCCACACTACTGCCGGGCAGGAAAGCTAGCCCAAGGCAAACTCTGTCAGTTGTGGCCACAATTCAAAATTGCCTGCCCAGTAGTCCAGGGGATCTTGGATCTGGGGTGGCAGGGTGCACTCCAAATATTCCAACAGCTGCTGGTTCATGTTCTGCTTCATGTCCTGCATCTGCTTGGTGGTTTCTTCAGTATGCAGGTAAAGAAAGTGCTCATAAGAGACTGGAGACTCAAGTTATTGCTGACTGAGCTGGTGCTGCCGTTGCGGCTTAAGGAGGCCAGTTTTGCACGGCAAGAGTAACTGAAGTGCATGCACAGTTTTCTGGCCATTTTCAAGACTTATTGTAGTTGGGTGGAAGACTTCAGGAACTGGGTTACAACCAAAGATGTGCACCGTGCAGAGTGCATTGATCAGCCCTCCTTGATGCAGAACGGATAGAATGTTCTTCCCATTATCGTTGACAGTGTTTCCAATCTACAGTTGGCGAGGAGACAGCCAGCAATCGATTTCTTGGTTGATGACACGGAGCAGTTCCTCCCCAGTGTAACTCAGTTCGCCCAGGTCTGCCAGGTGCAAAACAGTGACATTGCTGTGCTCTCCATAGGTGATATGCTGGAGGACCACTCCGCAATGTGCCTATAGGGGAGGCAGAGGAGGACATTGGTGCCTAAATCACTGCATGAGAACACCGATGCAGCAGTGCCATCACCTGGCCAAGTTGCTGGTGTGCCTGGCAGGATCCAAATTTACCCAGTAAGCCGTAAAAGACATATATTGTCCTTAACCATAGTTACAGCTCCACATGTCGGTGCTGCCCTTAACTGTACCATACACCGACCGGCTCAAGGACTGGCCCACCTTCTGCTCACCATACCTTGTCTCAGCACAAGTCATGAGTTCTCTGAAATGGGTAGAGTCAACCACGTGGAAAGGTAGGGACAGTAGTACCAGCACCTTGGCCCGGAGCACAGTCTGCTTCTGCGCCATTGGATGAGTGCACATATATTGTTGTCTTTTTTGCAGTCACCTCTGTGATTGATTGCTGGTGAAATGCATGAGGAGGAGGAGCATCAGGACCAGTAGACGATGGGAAGGAAACACAGCTACCTTCTGCTGAGGTGGTGGATCCTTGACTGCTGGAGAAGAGGTGCGGTGGTTGCTGCATCAGTCTGTACCACTACATTAGCATCATGGTTTTCCCAGGCCATCATGGCAGTGTTTCACCTTCGGCCCACAGATCCTACATATGTTGATGTCCTTCGGCGATTTGATGAAAAATTCCCACACCGACAAGTATGGCATTTTACTCCCACCACTGCATGCTGACTGCCTGCCGCTGCCTCTTTGTACTGCTAGTTGCTTCCAGAAAGGTAGGCTCCTGAGTAGCAGACGATCTACCCCGGGCCGATTTGGCTCCAGATTTCACACTGCTGCCTCCCTGTTGACTCATGGCCATACTTGAACCCTGGTGGCTCAGCCACACACTGCCACCCTGCAGCTGTCTCACACGCAAGCTGCCACCCTCACCCCTGATGATGAAGCCCCCTCTTCACTAGGGTTGCACCGGATAACGAATTATCGATACTTTTGTACCCGGATCGATTCGATACTGGGATTTGTCTTTAACCGATAATAGGCTGCGCTACTGCACAGCCTAGTATCAGAGAACATGGCGTGCGCTGCTCCCAGCGTGCTCCATGTTCTCCTTAGCAGCACAGTGGAGGAGGAGAGAGTTTCTCCCTCCCTCCTGTGCTGCCGCTGCCACCAATAGGAGGAGAGATGGGAGGAGGAGGGGCACTGCACCACCAATGAATATAACTCGCCCATTAATTCAAATACAGGAGACGTGCCGCGTGGCAGAATCACATAGCCGGCTCCCGACCTCTATGACAGAGAGCTGCGATCTGCGGCACCTGAGGGGTTAACTGCCGCGGTTTGCAGCGCCTTGTCATAGAGGCCGGGTGCCAGCTATGTGATTCTGCTGCCAGCACCCACCTCCTGTATTTGTATTAAAAAGATTAGTTATCTTCACAATATGCCCCCCAACCCCAGTATTAAAACTATTGGTGGTGCAGTGCGCCCCCCCAGTATTAAAGTGAACAGGCAGGATTAGGATTTTTATAGGGCTGTTATTATTTTTTGTTATAACATAGTTATAACATAGTTTATAAGGCCAAAATAAGACATCTGTCCATCCAGTTCAGCCTGTTATCCTGCAAGTTGTTCCAGAGGAAGGCGAAAAAACCCTGTGAGGTAGAAGCCAATTTTCCTCACTTAGGGGAAAAAATTCCTTCCCGACTCCAATCAGAATTACTCCCTGGATCAAAGACCTATCTCTAGTACCCTGTAATATTGTTACCCTCCAGAAATACATATATACAAATAAATACTCTTTTAGTGAACTTAGCATCACCACCTCCTCAGGTAGAGAGTTCCATAGTCTTACTGCTCTTACCGTAAAGAATCCTCTACTATGTTTGTATACAAACCTTTATTTCCTCCAGGCGCAGAGGATGTCCCCTCGTCACAGTCACAGTCCTGGGGATTAATAGATCATGGGAGAGATCTCTATATTGACCCCTGATATATTTATACATAGTTATTAGATCTCCCCTCAGTCGTCTTTTTTTCTAAAGTGAATAACCCTAATTTTGATAATGTTTCAGGGAACTGTAGTCCACCCATTCTAGTTACGACTTTAGTTGCCCTCCTCTGAACCGTCTCCAGCTCTGCTATGTCTGCCTTGTTCACAGGAACCCAGAACTGTACACAGTACTCCATGTGAGGTCTGACTAGTGATTTGTAAAGTGGCAGGACTATGTTTTCATCACAGGCATTTATGCCCCTTTTGATGCAACCCATTATCTTATTGGCCTTGGCAGCAGCTGTCTGACACTGGTTTCTACAGCTTAGTTTGCTGTTCACTAAAATTCCTAGGTCCTTTTCCATATCAGTGTTACCCAGTGTTTTACCATTTAGTATGTACTGGTGACTTGCATTATTCCTTCCCATGTGCATAACCTTACACTGTCAGTGTTAAACCTCATCTGCCATTTCTCTGCCCAGGCCTCCAATCTATCTAGATCAATATGTAGCAGTATACTGTCCTCTTCTGAGTTAATTACTTTACACAGTTTAGTGTCATCTGCAAAAATTTATATTTTACTGTGCAAGCCTTCTACAAGATCATTAATAAATATATTGAAGAGAATAGGGCACAATACTGACCCCTGTGGTACCCCACTAGTGACAGTGACCCAATCTGTGTATGTACCATTAGTAACCACCCTCTGTTTTCTATCACTAAGCCAGTTACTTACCCACATACAGACATTTTCTCCCAGTCCAAGCATTCTCATTTTATATACTAACCTTTTATGTGATACAGTATCAAATGCTTTGGAGAAGTCCAGATATACGACATCCATTGATTCGCCGTGGTCAAGCCTAGAACTTACCTCCTCATAGAAACTGATTAAATTGGTTTGACATGACCGATCCTTCATGAAGCCACGCTGATATGGCGTTATTTGCTTATTTTCATTGAGGTACTCCAAGATAGCATCTCTTAGAAAACCTTCAAACAATTTACCCATGACTTACCGGCCTATAGTTTCCAAGCTCTGTTTTTGGACCCTTTTTGAATATTGGCACCACATTTGCTATGTGCCAATCCTGTGGAACACTCCCTGTCAGTATAGAGTCCTCAAATATCAGAAATAAGGGTCTGGCTATGACATTACTTAATTCTCTTAGGATACAGGGGTGTATGCCATCTGGTCCTGGCGATTTGTCTATTTTAATCTTTTTAAGACACAGTTCTACTTATTCCTGTGTCAGACAGGGCACTTTTAATGGGGAATTTACTTTTATATTCTGCATTTCATCTGACAGTTTATTTTCCTCAGTGAATACAGTGGAGAAAAAAATATTTAATAGCTTTATTTTCTCCTCATCGCTCTCTGCAACTCCCCCTTCATTACTTTGTAAAGGGCCAACACCTTCAGATTTATACTTTTTACCATTTATATAATTGAAGAACATTTTAGAGCTAGTTTTACTCTTTGGCAATGAATTTCTTTGTCTCTAGTTTGGATTTTTTTATTTGTCTTTTACATATTCTATTTTTTTTCCTTATAGTTTTTCAATGCTTCCTTGCTCCCCTCCTGTTTTAGTGATTTAAATGCTTAATTTTTGTCATTCGTTGCTTTCTTTACAGTTCTATTTATCCACATTGTTTTTTTTCTTGTTCCTTAACCTTTTATTCCCATAAGGTATTGTTGGGGTGTGGGAGTCGTTGCCGTTAGAAACAGTCCTCACTCAGGTCTTGGCAAAATAAGCTCAGGTTTATTTTTGAGCAAAAACAAAAAAATAACAAAAACAAAGTTCAGGAGAATAAGGGGTTAAGTTGCAGCTACCTTAGGATCAAGTAGCACCCCAGCTCTCAGCTCATCCAATCTGAACTGAAGATCCCTCCACCTACATACAAGTGCACTTATATACAGTTTACCAGTTCCCAGAATCCATCAGTCTTAAAGGAACATGCATTTGGTTTAAAACAGAAATATTGCACAGACATCATACATTAAACTACATAAAACACTAAACTACATAAAACACAAAGCATTCTAGCTGTCTCCAAAAAGGAGCTTACAATCTATATACATTTTACCAAGTTATACCAAACATAACATAAGAACATAAACCTACTAGGTTTGGCTGCAGCTTTGCCTCACCTGGCAGTAATTAGCAGTACCCTATATAAACCAAGCACACCCTCTCCTCAGGTTTAGTCTCCTGCAGGTAAGTAGCTGGTAATGCTGTGTGTGTTGGTGGGGAATACTGAGCTAGGTTGTCTGTGGAAATGATAGTGGGCAGAGACAAAGGTTTGCTGGCCAGCATGTGAAAAAGAGAGAGAAAGATACAAAGATACAGATAGACAGACTTGCTCACCATTAACCCCTCAACAGGTATGTACCTCTCACAATTAGATATTAGAATTCTTTTAAAAATATCCAATTTTGAGGCTGTATTTTTATTTTTGAGGACTTTGTCCCAGTTAGTTAGTCCTATGGCCTCTCTAAATTTAGCTTTTTTGAAGTTTGGTATTTTTGTTCCTCTCTGAAGAAACACTGACAATTTGAAGGATATTATATTATGATCACTATTTCCCAGGTGTCCCCTAATCCACACATCTGTTGTTCTGTCAGGTCCACTGGTTAATACTAAGTTCAGTATGGCTGTCCCTCTAGTCGGGTCATGAACCAGTTGGGTTATTGCCAAGAACCTTTGAATCCAGAGGAAAAAAAACAGACTGGTTTGCGTTTCCCACTTATAAAAACAGAAAAACATAAAAACAGAGACAATACGCGAGTTTGAGCGTTCGCAGTCCAGTGCACATTTTGTCTGATGTATGCAGTCCTGGAACAGCCGTTTAAGGGTGCATATATTTGTTCAAAATGTGAGCAAATTGTCCGCTTGGAATCGCACATCGTGTATCTAAGCGGGCGAATTTCAACGCTGAGAAGCACGTGCCAGGGAGGCTAGTCCTGATCTGACACACCCCAACAAGTTTGCAAGTTTGGCAGATGAGGGGGATGTTACTTCAGGGATAGCACTGCTGCAGCCGGACACTTCCTCTGCCAGTTAGGGTAATGTCAGCTCCAGTAAGCAGGGGGCCAGGAGAGCAGGGCAGGCTAGACAGGTGCTGGTAGTGGGCGACTCAGTTATTAGGGGTAGAGAGAGGGCAATTTGTCACAAAGACCGGGATCGTCTGATGGTGTGCTGCCTTCCAGGCGCTCGAGTTCGGCACATCGCGGATCGGGTTGACAGATTACTGGGAGGGGCTGGAGAAGATCCAGCAGTCATGGTCCATATCGGTACCAATGACAAAGTTGGAGGTAGGGGGAGCGTCCTTAAAAATGATTTTAGGGATTTAGGGCATAAGCTTAGGGCAAGGACCTCCAAGGTAGTGTTTTCCGAAATACTGCCTGTACCACGAGCCACACAAGAAAGGCAGCGGGAGATTAGGGAGGTAAACAAGTGGCTCAAGAACTGGTGTAGGCAGGAGGGATTTGGGTTCTTGGAGAACTGGGCTGACTTCTCTGTCGGCTACAGGCTCTACCGTAGGGATGGGCTGCACCTCAATGGGGAAGGGGCAGCTGTTTTGGGGGAGAAGATGGCTAGAAGGCTGGAGGAGTTTTTAAACTAGGGACTGGGGTGGAGGGTAACTACATTATAGGAGGGGAAGATAGTGCAGATAGAGACTTGGGGCAAGGTAATACAACTGGGGGAGGAATGGAAGGAGGAACTAGAACAGATCAGAAGGAAAGGTGTAGGGTAAGAAATATACATCAACCTCTTAATTGTATGTACACTAATGCCAGAAGCCTAGCTAATAAAACTGGTGAACTGGAATTAGTGATGTGTGAGGAGAACTATGACATAGTGGGAGTAACTGAGACATGACTGGATGATAGCTATGACTGGGCAGTTAACGTACAGGGTTACAATCTTTTTAGAAAGGATCGTCAAAACCGGAGAGGGGGAGGGGTCTGCCTTTATGTAAAGTCGTGCCTAAAGCCCACACTCCGGGAAGATATAAGTGAGGGACATAAAGATGTGGAGTCACTGTGGGTAGAAATAAATGGAGCCAAAAACAATAATAAAATACTAATAGGGGTTTATTATAAACCACCCAATATATCAGAGACCACAGAAAATCTACTTCTAAACGAAATAGACGAGGCGGCAAATCATAATGAGGTCATTATTATGGGGGACTTCAACTACTCAGATATAGACTGGGAAACTGAAACCTGTACATCTCATAAAGGAAACAGGTTTTTGGCAATAACCAAAGACAATTACCTTTCCCAACTGGTTCAGGACCCCACTAGAGGGACGGCCATACTGGACTTAGTATTAACCAATAGACCTGACAGAACAACAGATGTGCAGGTTGGGGGACACCTGGGAAACAGTGACCATAACATAATAACCTTCCAATTGTTATTCAAAAGAGTGTTTCTTCAGGGAGGAACAAAAATACCAAACTTCAAAAAAGCTAAATTTAGCCAACTAAGAGAGGCCATAGGCCTAACTAACTGGGACAAAGTCCTCAAAAATAAAAATACAGCCACAAAATGGGATATTTTTGAAAGCATCCTAATATCTAATTGTGTGAGGTACATACCGTATAGGAATAAAATGATAAGAAACAAGAAAAAAACAATGTGGATAAATAGAACTGTAAAAAAGCAATAAATGACAAAAAGAAAGCATTTAAATCGCTAAAACAGGAGGAGAGCAAGGAAGCGTTGAAAAACTATAAGGAAAAAAATAGAATATGTAAAAGACAAATAAAAGCAGCCAAACTAGAGACCGAGAGATTAATCGCCAAAGAGAGTAAAACTAACCCTAAAATGTTCTTCAATTATATAAATACTAAAAAATATAAACCTCAAGGTGTCGGCCACTTACAGAGTATTGAGGGGGGAGTTGCAGAGAGCAATGAGGAGAAAGCGAAGCTACTAAATAACTTTTTCTCCACTGTATTCACTCAGGAAAATAAACTGTCAGATGAAATGCAGAGTATAAAAGTAAATTCCCCTTTAAAAGTGTCCTCTCTGACCCAGGAAGAGGTACAGCAATGTCTTAAAAATATTAAAATAGACAAATCACCAGGACCGGATGGCATAAACCCCCGTATCCTAAGAGAATTAAGTAATGTCATCGACAGACCCTTATTTCTGATATTTAAGGACTCTATACTGACGGGCAGTCAGGATTAGCGCATAGCAAATGTGGTGCCAATATTCAAAAAGGGTCCAAAAACAGAGCCCGGAAACTATAGGCCGGTAAGTTTAACTTCTGTTGTGGGTAAACTGTTTGAAGGTTTTCTGAGAGATGCTATCTTGGAGTACCTCAATGAAAATAAGCAAATAACTCTGTATCAGCATGGCTTCATGAGGGATCGGTCATGTCAAACCAATTTAATCAGTTTCTATGAGGAGGTAAGTTCTAGACTTGACCTCGTTTATTCAATGGATGTCGTATATTTGGACTTCTCCAAAGCGTTTGACACGGTACCACATAAAAGGTTAGTATACAAAATGAGAATGCTTGGCCTGGGAGAAAATGTCTGTATGTGGGTAAGTAACTGGCTCAGTGATAGAAAACAGAGGGTGGTTATTAACGGTAGATACTCAGATTGGGTCACTGTCACTAGTGGGGTACCACAGGGGTCTGTATTGGGTCCTATTCTCTTCAATATTTTTATTAATGATTTTGTAGAAGGTTTGCATAGTAAAATATCAATTTTTGCAGATGACACTAAACTGTGTAAAGTAATTAACACAGAGGAGGACAGTGCACTGCTACAGCAGGATCTGGATAGACTGGAGGCTTGGTCAGAAAAGTGGCAGATGAGGTTTAACACTGACAAATGTAAGGTTATGCATATGGGAAGGAATAATGCAAGTCACCAGTACATACTAAATGGTAAAGCATTGGGTAACTCTGACATGGAAAAGGACCTAGGAATTTTAGTGAACAGCAAACTAAGTTCTAGAAGCCAGTGCCAGACAGCTGCTGCCAAGGCCAATAAGATAATGGGTTGCATCAAAAGGGGCATAGATGCCTGTGATGAGAACATAGTCCTGCCACTTTACAAATCACTAGTCAGACCACACATGGAGTACTGTGTACAGTTTTGGGCTCCTGTGAATAAGGCAGACATAGCAGAGCTGGAGAGGGTTCAGAGGAGGGCAACTAAAGTCATAACTGGAATGGGTGGACTACAGTACCCAGAAACATTATCAAAATTAGGGTTATTCACTTTAGAAAAAAGACGACTGAGGGGAGATCTAATAACTATGTATAAATATATCAGGGGTCAGTACAGAGATCTCTTTCGTCATCTATTTATCCGGAGGACTGACTGTGACGAGGGGACACTAAAAGAGTTCAAGAAGGGCCTGGATGTATTTCTGGAGGGTATATACAGGTTATAGTTACTAGAGAGGGGTCGTTGATCCAGGGAGTTATTCTGTTTGCCTGATTGGAGTCGGGAAGGAATTTTTTCCCTTAAAGTGAGGAAAATTGGCTTCTTCCTCACAGGGTTTTTTTGCCTTCCTCTGGATCAACTTGTAGGAAAACAGGCTGAACTGGATGGACAGATGTCTTTTTTTGGCCTTACAAACTATGTTAATATGTAACCTCTTTCCTTTGAGATATACAGGTTTCAGTTTCCCAATTTATATCTGGGTAGTTGAAGTCTCCCATAATAACGACCTCCTTATGATCTGCCTCCCTGCTTATTTTGTTTAGTAGTAGATTTTCTGTGGACTCTGGTATATTATGTGGTTTATAATAAACTCCTATTAGTATTTTATTATTGTTTTTGTCTCCATGTATTTCTACCCACAGTGACTCCACATGTTCATGTCCCTCACTTATATCTTCCCTGAGTGTGGGCTTTAGACAGGACTGTAAGGCAGACCCCCCCCCCCCTCTCCGGTTTTGACGATCCTTTCTAAACAGACTGTAACCCTGTATGTTAACTGCCCAGTCATAGCTATCATCCAGCCATGTCTCAATTATTTCCACTATGTCATAGTCCTCACATATGACAAATTACAATTCACCAGTGTTTTTAGTCAGTCTTCTGGCATTAGTATACATACAATTAAGAGGTTTATGTATATTTTTTTACCTGACATCCTAATATACCTTATTACACATATAAAAACAGGTATACATACATAATACGGACAATTGCAATAAGCATGAAAAAGACGAGTTATAAACTGGTACGGTGAGTGAGTGAGGGCCCTGCCCGCGAGGGCCTACAATCTACAAGGTATGGAGGAAGCACATAGTAGGTGGGGATAAAGCTGGACATGATGATATAGAAGCAGCAGAGTCACTGTTTGTAGGCTTGTCTGAAAAGGTTGGTTTTCAGGTTTCTACTGTAGTTTAGAGACTGATATGTTGGGTAGAGAATTCCAGAGTATTGGGGATGCACAGGAGAGATCTTGAAGGCGATTCTGAGGAGAGAAGGAGGTCTTGTGAGGATCGGAAATTACATGTGGGGATGCAGGGGCTGGCTTGTAGACTTTAGCGTGGGGGCAAGCACACAGCAGTGGCCTATGAGTAGCGGCCCATCCTAAACCTATTTTCCTCCGCCTGCCATATATAAACTACAACAAGATTTATGACTTATACCAGCTGTACATATATTATTATATACAGGAGATACCCAGGTTATACCAACATGGTCCATATCACTATATACAAGAAGATGTATAACTTAAACCAGCTGTACGTACCATATTTTCCACTTTATAAGAAGCACTTCCCCCCCCCCCCCCCCAAAGTTAGGGGGGAAAAAAAGAACGTGTGTCTTATAAAGCGAATACTGAAGCGCTTCCATTATGAAGAGGACTTGCTAGAGATGAAGAGGAGGCAGGAGAGTTAAGTGGATTTTTTTTTATTTTAGTCTGAAAAGGGGGATGGGGGTCTATAAAGGGCTGATCTGAGGTGTGAAAGGGCTGATCTGAGGTGTGAAAGGGCTGATCTGAGGTGTGAAAGGGCTGATCTGAGGTGTGAAAGGGCTGATCTGAGGTGTGAAAGGGCTGATCTGAGGTCTAAAAAGGCTGATCTGAGGTCTAAAAAGGCTGATCTGAGGTCTAAAAAGGCTGATCTGAGGTCTAAAAAGGGCTGATCTGTGGTCTAAAAAGGGCTGATCTGTGCTCTAACAAGGGCTGATCTGTGCTCTAACAGGGGCTGATCTGTGCTCTAACAAGGGCTGATCTGAGCTCTAACAAGGGCTGATCTGAGCTCTAACAAGGGCTGATCTGAGCTCTAACAAGGGCTGATCTGAGCTCTAACAAGGGCTGATCTGAGCTCTAACATATTTTATAAGCCTCTGGGTTTCACTGACTAGCCTAAGGTTACATGCACACAACAGTGAAAAACAGACGTGTGAGGAATGATTTTTTTAACGTCTGTCATACATCTATTTTCAGAACAATTGTAGTCTATGGGGTTATTTATAAAAAAAATAGAACATATTCTATCTTGTCCATTTTTCATTGACCAACTGCCCCTATACAATTGAATGGGTCTGTTTTTAACATCTGTTTCTTAGAAAGGTATCAGTGAAAAAAAGTCCATTAAAAATGGACAGTTTATTCGTTTTTAAGGGTCGTTTTTTTCACTGATGCCTTTTTAAGAAACGGACATTAAAAACAAACCCATTCAATTGTATGGGGGCAGTTGGTCTCTGAAAAATTGACAAGATAGAACGTGTTCTAATTTTTGACATTTGTTGTTCACTGGCTGTCAAAAAAACTGCTCTGTTAATAACCCCATAGACTAACGTTGGTCCTAAAGGGGTATTCCGGTTAACATAAATATAAATTATGTTTTAGACTAATTCATCAAAAATAATTACCTAATATAATGTCAGTTTCACATATTTACTGTTTAGTAGTTATAAAAGTAGCTTTCTTCCTCTGCTACCCACTGTGTTCCTCATAAGATACCATGGCATCGACCTGTAGTTCTGAGACTTTTTTAGGTCGAGCATGCTCAGTGTGTTGCTATCAATTCTCTAGCTAAATGTTAGTGTGTTGCTGATTACTGAGTAGAGGGGCGTGGCTGGACTGGAATATCAATCAGCCAATCAGTAAACATAAACAAGCAGAAACTCGCAACAGGAAAGCTAGGCATTGTGGAGATTGTAGTTTTGTGAAGGAAGATCAGGTGCCATGATACTCTTTGTGTTGCAGGCTGACACAGGACAAATGGATTGAAAGGTAAAATGAAACTCTGGTTATATGTATAGGTATGGGTTCTGGTTGGGTCACAGCTTGCAACCTTAATGCAGTTTTTCAAAAATTATGTTACTTTACCGGAATACCCCTTTAAAACGGACGTGTGATGGCCGTTAAGAAAACGTTCCTCACATGTCTGTTTTTCACTGTGGGGTGCATGTAGCCTTAGGCTACCTGCACACTTTGGAGATTATGTCCATTTTCCATTTCACCACCATGGCGGCAGGTAACGAGATTGACCCTTGACCTCTGTAGGGGCAGGAACAGAGAAAGGTTAAATTACCCCCTCCCACCAGTGTTTTCCTGCCCCTACAGTGGCCAGGACAGAGAAAGGCCTCTCTTCTAGTCAGAGAGGTGAAGTGGAAAAGAGACATCCTTATTTCTTATTTTTTCACTCACCTGGGCTCTGCATCGGGGGGGTTTTGAGCTCCCCTTGCATTTTCTATCAATGCCCAGGAATGCCCTATGTCCTCCGGCGGCGTGTTCCAATGCTGGGCAGAGGGGGGTAACGAGGTCTCGTGTCCTGTAGATCAGGCGCGCTTACCCGGAAGTGTTCTGGATGTCAGGGCCGGCGCTCTTCAAAATGGACCTGCGGGAACGCCACATGGATCTGAGGTCTGTTGGCAGCCATGTCGGGCCCTGAACTACCAGCATCCAGGGAGCTGGAAACTCCAACTCTACAAACTGTGAGTGCCCCATAGGGGTTTAATGGCAGCAGGGCGTATGGGGGTTTCAATTTACTATTATCTACCCCTGGGAGCATTTTATTTTACTGTTGGGACAATATCCACCTGGACAGGCGCCTATCCACATGGATGTTGTTCCTATACACCCTGTCTGTGGTCTTCCCTATTGGTTGCGGCTGGTATTATTTATATCTTGCATTGATGGAGTTACCCTCTCTTTCATAGGTTTCTAAAGAGGCTCAGAAGAAGCCCAAGAAAACTATGAAATGTATTCAGTGTTATAAGAAACTTCCTGAACAATACGCTAAAAAACTCTGTAAGGAGTGCATAGCGAGCATTGTAAAAGAGGAGCAACCTTCCATCATGCAGGAATTTAAAGCTATGATTCATGACGAAGTAAAATTATCTCTGGCATCTCTGCGAGAAGATCCTTGTACATTACCACATAAACATCAAAAGTTGACTAGGGATTCTTCCTCTGACTGAGGATATTGAACTGGAGGCTTCATCTTCCCGGGCATGGGGAGGACGAGGATCTATTGTCGGAAGGAGAGATTGTGGAGGAAACGAGAAAATTCTTTTTCTCCTCAGCCGAGATGAATGAACTTTTAAAGGCGGTCAGAGATACCATGGGAATTGAAGACGTCCAAAAACCTCACTAAATACAAGAGGAGATGTTTGGAGGTCTAAGAACTAAACGCTCCCATGTTTTTCCCATCATTGAAAATATTAAAGAGATGATAATGGACGAATGGGCAGACCCTGAAAAAAGATTAGGTATTTCTAGAGAATTTAAAAGTAGACTGTTATTTGATCCTGTGGAATCTAAGGTGTTTGATAAAATACCTAAGATTGATGTGCAAGTGGCAAAATTTAATAATCTTCCCGTTTGAAGATTCTTCACAGTTTAAGGATCCCATGGAAAAAAAGGCGGACAGTGTCCTCCGCAAGTCTTGGAAAGCTGCCATGTTTAGCTTGAAAACTAATATATCAGCTACATCTGTAGCCAGATCTATGTATTTCTGGCTTAACGAACTCGAGAATCATTTAAAAAATAAACCCCCTATAGAGGAACTAATTAACTCCATTCCACTCCTTAGATCTGCTACAGCCTTTCTAGCAGATGCCTTAGCTGAGACTGTAAGATTCTCGGCTAAGGATGCGGCTTTATCCAATGCAGCTAGGAGGGCTTTATGGATGAAGTCGTGGTCGGGGGCAAAGCTTCTAAAATGAAACTTTGTTCCATCGCTTTTTCGGGAGAGTACGTCTTCGGGCCTGTATTAGATAAAATCCTTGAAAAGGCCACAGATAAAAAGAAAGGGTTCCCGGAGGAGAGGCCCCAATAGGAAAAGTTTCCCTTTCGTCCATACAGTACCCAGGAAAAATCCTATAGGGGTAAGGGCAAGATGGGTCACTGGAGCTACCAAAAGGGAGACTGTGGCAGGGGATTCATCCTCAATCCCCAAAACAAGAGTAGCGACAAACAATGACGCCAGGTTGGGGGGGGGGGAGACTAAATAATTGTCTTCAATGGGAACTGATTACATCAAATCCCTGGGCCCTGAACATAATAAGAGGGCAACAAAATAGTTTGCTTCTCCTCCCCCAAGCCGTTTTCGTGTCACCCTCTCACAGATCAGAAGTGATCCTAAGAAAAATCTGGGACGGTGTCCAGGACCTGGTAAAATTAGGGGTAACGGTTCAGGTTCCCCAGTCACAAAAGGGACAAGAATACTATTCAAACCTCTTCCTTGTAAAAAAAAAAAAAGCCCGGGGGCTCATTCGGTACAATAATAAACCTCAAGGACTTAAACACTCATATAACTTACAGAAAGTTCAAAATGGAGTCCCTCAATTCCACTATTCCTCTAATACAACAGAATGCACTTATGTGTACAATCGATTTAAAGGACGCATACTATCACGTCCCAATCATAAAACAATCTCATAAATTCCTGAGGTTTGCTCTGAGGGATCCTGTAGGAAATGTCATTCACTAACAATTTGTGGCTCTCCTGTTCGGGATTTCGTCTGCACCAAGAGTTTTTACAAAACTCGTAGTAGAGATGATTGCTTTTCTAAGGAAGGAAGGTCTGATAATAGTACCTTATCTATACGACTTTCTTATAATAGCACACTCAGAGGATCAGACGAGGTCAGATCTAACAAGATTCCTCTACATCCTACAGGATCCCGGATGAGTAATAGAGAAAAGTTGTGTCTTTTACCCAATTCAGAAATAAAATTTTCTGGGTATTATCCTAGATGCAAAAACGCAAACATCCTTTCTTCCAGTAGAAAGAGTAAAGTCATTACGGTCAGGAGCCCAGAAGTTCCAGAAACCAGAACACGTAAAAAATTTGATCCTGTGGTGGCTGTCCCCAGTAAATATAAGCATAGGAATGGCTTGGCGGAACACAACTTCTGTAGTAGTTCAGGCTGACGCAAGCGGTTCCGGCTGAGGAGCCAAGGTAAACGAGGAGATTTTCCAGGGAATTTGGCCAGAGGAGATAGCAAATCAGTCCTCCAATTACCGAGAACTCAAAGCAGTCTGGGAGACTATAAAGGTGGCCTCAGACCTGTTACAAGGTCAACATGTAAAAGTCCTTTTGGACAACGTAACCACGGTCTCTTATCTAAAACACCAAGGAGGAATGAGATCTCCAAAGCTAAGGAACTTGGCAAACAAAATATTTTCTTGGGCGGAGTTAACGGTAGAATCCCTCTCAGCGGTCCACCTAAAAGGGAGCAAGAACTACGTTGCAGATTTCCTCAGCAGACAGACGATAGACCAGGGGGAATGGTCCTTGAATCCAGAGATATTCAGCATGGTCGTAAAGAGATAGGGCCTACCTTGTGTGGACTTGTTCGCCTCAAGAAGGAATGCAAAAACCCCGATCTTCTGCTCATTAAATCCCACAGACAGTCCATGGGCAGTGGATTCGTTTTCTTAGAGGTGGGACTGGGACCTAGCGTACACCTTCCCTCCCTTCCAGTTAATTCCCAGGGTCATTCAGAAGGCCTTTGTGAAGAAATCTACCCTTATCCTAATCACCCCCTTTTGGCCAAAAAGGAGCTGGTTTTACCTTCTGAAAAAACTCTCACTACAGGATCCATGGATCCTTCCTCTCAGGAAAGATATTCTATCCCAGGGTCCAGTCCTACATCCTTGTCCAGAGTTCTTCAAGTTATCAGCCTGGATCCTGAATCTGACATCCTGAAGCAAAGGGGGGTCTCTGATAAGGTTATTACAACTCTAAAGGCGAGTAGAAAAGTTGTGACATCAGCCATTTATCTAATTTGGAGAAGGTTCTGTTCGTGGTCTGAAAAAACATCACCAAATCATTCTACACCAAAGATCAAAAAAAATCTGGATTTTCTTCAGAGTGGTCTGGAGCTGGGCCTAAGGCCTTCTACTCTAAAGGTCCAGATATCAGCTCTTAGTGCTTTTTTTCGACACGGATCTAGCCAACCATAAATGGATAAGAAGATTCATCAGGGCAGCTTCCAGACTCCAGACCTAAAGTCAGATCACGAATACCCGCATGGGACTTAAATACGGTACTAGTGGGGCTCACCAAGAAACCCTTTGAGCCGCTGGAAGAATGCTCCTTGAAAAATTTATCGTTTAAGACAATGTTCCTCATCGCTATTTTGTGTGCTAGACGTCTAGGAGAGATACAGGCTCTTTCGATCCATGAGCCTTATCTTTTTATCAGAGATGATAGAATTGTTCTAAGCTTAGATCGGAGATTTATTCCCAAGGTAGTATCGGACTTTCATAAAAATCAAGAAATCATTCTCCCCTCTTTTTGTGATAGCCCAAAGAACGAAAAGGAAAGGGAATTCCATTCCCTCAATGTTAGGAAGTCTGTCCTCAGAAAAGAACAAGGGTAAAGCTGTCTCTAAAGCCTCTATCGCTAGATGGATTAAACAGACTATTAGCGATTGTTATAAGGCTCAGAACCTAGCATGTTCCATTAACGTGAAAGCTAATTCTACAAGGGCCATGTCTTCTTCTTATGCTGAGAAAGCTGGTGCTACCCTAGAACAGATTTGTAGGGCTGCTACTTGCTCTAACTTAAATACCTTTGTTAAAAACATTACAGACTAGACCTTTCCGCTTGTTTAGACCTTTCGTTCGGTCGGAAGGTTCTGCAAGCTGTTGCCCCCCCTTGACAGTATAATCTGTCAGGTCTTTTGTTACCTGCCGTCATGGTGGTGAAATGGAAAGCTGGAATTAGACTTACTGGTAATTCATTTTCCATGAATCCACTATGACGGCACAATATTCCCACCCCCAAAAAAAATATATATATGTATATTGTATGTTCACTTGGTGTTGGATGCACTGTAATCTAGAAAACACTGGTGTTGGTGGTGGGAGGGGGTAATTTAACCTTTCTCTGTTCCTGCCCCTACAAAGGTCAGGGGTCAATCTCGTTACCTGCCGTCATGGTGGATTCATGGAAAATGAATTACCGGTAAGTCTAATTCCGGCTTTTCCTACACAGATACTCATGTAGAAAAACCAAAGCGTACCTGCAAAGAGTATGACATTAGATATATCTCATGTACACTTTGCTTCTGGGTCTGAGAATGTTATTTACATGGGACTGTATTGGAGGGGCTGATCTTAAAAGAGTTGTATCATCTCAGATGGGGGGGGCCATATCGCTAGGATATGCTCCCATTGTCTGATAGGTGCGCTCAGCTATTTAAGTCAGCCCCGTGGAAATGAATGAAGGTTGGCCGTGCATGCGCAGTGTGCCGTCCATGACTTTTAAAGCTCCGTTCTCGATATAGGGGCACGCACACCTACATATCCTAGCGATATGCCCCCACTGTCTGAGATGATACAATACCTTTAATTATATGGCACTTTATTTTTTTTCATAATGCCCATAGCCTTCCAAAAGGCTACCATTATTATTTTATTGTGTGCTAGGTGCAGGCATACTGGCTGCAGCAGCATGAGCATCCCGTCCTGATCCTGCCCTAGACGACCAGCCACAGTAAGTGTGTGGGTGTGGCGCAACAGCCAATGGGAACGCACACCAGCCGGCCGGTGCTGGTGTGCTTAGTCCTATAGTCTTGTTCTCAGCCCTGTACTTGTAAATAGTCTTGAAATTCTTTAATGGACTTGTGTCCTGTAAGCCGGGCAACCCTAATAGCACCGGCCCGGGGTGCACATGCCCCCCGGCCCAGTCTGCCCCTGTGGTGATGTAACAGGAAAGTATGGAGAGGACAGGTTGTGGATGGCCTTATATGTATTTGTTAGTATTTTAAACTGAATTCACCGGGCAATGGGTTGCCAGTGAAGGGATTGGCAGAGGGGAGGGGAGAGGCAGAGGAATAGCAGGGTGAGAGGTGGATTATTCAGGCAGCAGACTTGAGAATAGATTAGAGGAGCGCAAGGGTGCTAGATGGAAGGCCACATAGGAGGATGTTACAGTAGTCTAGGTGGGAGAGGAGGGCATGTACAAGCAGGCTCTTGGTTGAGGATTGCGTGGATTTTTGAGTTGGAGGTGTCAGGTAGTGGAAAGGGAGTGGATGTGCGGTTTGAAGGACAGGGCAGAATCCAAGGTTACTCTAAGGCAGCGGACTTAGTTAACTGGGGAGAGTGTGCAGCCATTGATCGTGATAGATAGGTCTGTTGGGGGACGGTTGAGCAAAATAGGGGAAAGATGATAAATTCTGTTTTATCCATGTTAAGTTTTAGAAAGCGAGAGGAGGAGGATATAGAAGATAGGCATTGTTGGATTCTGAATCTTAAGGTGGTGATGTCTGGGTCAGAAAGGTAAATTTGTGGTAGTCAGCATAAGGGCTCGTTCACATGGCCGTTGTGTGGCCGTGCCCATGCTGCGGACCGCAAATAGCACGGGCACCTACTGTTGTCCTTCCGCATGTGGATCACGGACACCTTCACTTCAATGCGATCCGCATTCGACTGGTGCGGAGGCACGGACAGAAACACCACGGAAGCACTCCGTAGTGCTTCCATGGGGTTCCAATCCGTGCCTCCGTTCGGCACCACACCCCATCTCCGTGATTGTGGACCCATTCAAGAGAATGGGTCCGCGATCCGTGATGCGGCGTTCACACGGCCGGTGCCCGTGTATTGCGGACCTGCCGTATGCGGGCCGCAATACGTCCATGGCCACAGAACAGCCATGTGAATGAGCCCTAAAAGTGATACTGAAAGCCACAGGTACTCTATAAGCTGTCCCAGGACAAATATGTAGATAGAGAAGAGCAGGGGTCCTAGGACAGAGCCTTGCGGGACACCAACAGAGCGGGAATGAGACGAGGAGGTGGTGTGAGAGTGGGAGATGCTAAGGGGGTCATTTATCAAACTGGTGTACAGTAGAACTTGAATAGATGCCCATAGCAACCAATCAGATTTCTCCTTTCATTTTCAAAAAGAGCTGTCCAAAGTGAAAGGTAGAATCTGTTCTTAAATGTCCAGTCTGTGAGGTATGATGTGATCCAGGAGAGGGCCAGGTCCGTGATGCCAAGAGACGAGAGAGTTTGTAACAGAAGGGAGTGGTCGACGGTGTCAAAGATAGATGACAGGTCAAGGACGAGGACGACGACGACAGAGTAATGTTTTTTGGTTTTGGCCCTTAGCAGGTCGTTGGTGACTTTTTTGGTAAGGACAGTTGCAGTGGTGGTGTCGGAAGCCAAATTGTAGCCGGTCAAAGTGGGAGCAGGAAGAGAGGTGAGAGAACAGTTCAGAGTGGACATGTTGTTCAAGTGGCTTTGAGGCATATGGGAGAAGTGATAATGGGGCTATAACTGGACAAAGAAGATGGGTCAAGGGAAGGTTTTTTGAGGATGGGTGCAATTGTAGCATGTTTAAAATCAGAGGGAAAGACACCGGTTGATATTGATAGGTTGGAGAGAGAGGGTAGGGCTGGGTTAAACACTGGTGAGGTTGGGGATGAGGTGGGATGGGATTAATTCAAGTGCACTGGTGGTGAGATGTGATCTGGAGAGTAGGGTGGAATGTTTTTCTTCTTTAATGGTGGAGAAGAGGACTGAGTAATTGTGTAGAGAGGCTGTGAGGATTGCGCAGAAGCTTTCTCTGATGTTGATCTTTTGTTTAACGTATGTGGCAAAGTCCTCCGCTGAAATGAGAGGTGAGGGTGGGGGCACTGGGGGACATAGAAAAGAGTTAAGTGTTAAAAAGTAGTTTAGGGTTGTGAGACTGGAAGAGATGAGAAGTGGCCCTGTTTTGCAGCAGCAAGTCGGGATTTAAAAATGAGGAGGAATTGTTTGTATGTGGTGAGGTGCTCCTTAGAATGGGATTTCTTCCGGGGGGCGTGGCTTGACGGCGCGCTGTGAGGAAGCAGACTCGGCGAGCTCCTGCAAACGAACCCTTTAATCTGCTCTCATCCTGGACAGATCGCTCCTCAAAGCACCCTAAACTACCGCTGTAGGGTGGGAGAACATCCCGCTGCTGCCCCAAGCTCAGATTGCAGCCGTACAACCGGAGGCACCGTGGATTCAGGTGAGGCCTAACCTGAAGCCTAAAGCACCGGCCTCAATTTCCGGGCCCAAGAATGCACACACCAGCGGCTACCTCCTAAGTGAATCTCAGCTGGACAACGGCCAGGTTAGACCTTTCCCTCAACTGACTACCTTATAGGCCAGACAACTGCTGCTAATACAGATTCACTCACCACCTGAAGCACTCATACCCACAGCCCATCCGCCATCTTGGGGCCCTTGAGCAACTCTCCCCCGCTTCCAAGAGTTAATCCTCAATTGCTTCAAACACTCAGGCACATACTTCCTGAGTATATTTGGGACATTGCTATATACACTCCCAAGAAGTGGAGGTTTACTCCGCTCAGAACAACGAGACTGTGTTTTGCTCCTGTACACCATCTCCATTCCTGTACTGAAAGGTGTAGATTTAATACAAGCACAGGTGCCTTCTCACCCATAGAATCCTTATTTGAGTGGAAATACACCCTTCTTTATTGTAGATTTCCTACTAGACTCCACACCTACACTACAGTAGAAATGTGAGCTAGTTCCTGGATAACTAATACCACTTTAATATACACTATGTGAGATCTTTTTTACACATGAAAGGGTGTGATATAAAATCAGGTGCAAGATATTTAGCACTTATGGTGAAGTACGGGAAATACAAGAGTTACGACAAAGAATCTGCAAAGAATAGCAAAAACCTTTCTACTTATTCACAATCTGATCTTAACAATTTTGTGATGAAAAAAGCACAGACACAAGTGGGAGCCCCATCCTCCACTCCCAGAAGTGCAAATACACGTCATAGTAATACACAAGAAGAAAGAGACAGTGATGTTGATGTCAATATGGACTCTAGCGCAGAACTCCCAATATCTAGGTCATTCATTACACAAGCTCTTTCCAAAGCGTTGAACCCTGTCCTGGAAGAATTATCCGAAATAAAAAGAGAAATGAGACAGATCGGACAGAGGGTTGAGATTCTAGAAGCCACACAATCCACCTTAACTGTCTATACTCAGAAAAATTCTGAATGATTAACCCTATATCAGCAACACATCAATCGTATCTACGATTATATAGAAGACCAAGACAACAGGGGGAGAAGAAACAATATAAGATTAAGAGGAGTACCCGAATCGGTGGCACCTGAAGCAGTGCCGAAAGTGGTGCTGGAAATCTGTAAATCCCTCGTAGGTGAAGAATATCTAGAACCAATAGTCATTGAAAGAGCACACAGAGCGCTAAGACCTAAACCAAATGATCCTCCTAGAGATATAATATGTAAACTCCTAAACTTCAACCAAAAAGAGCGGGTGATGAAGAAAGCTAGAGAAAGTGAAAAGTTAGAATATGAGGGTTCACCAATTTTACTATTTCGAGATCTTGCACCTGCCACACTAAACAAGAGGCGCATCCTGAAACTACTATCAGACTACCTGTGATATAAACGCATTGCATTTAGATGGCTTTTTCCTTTTGGAATGCTAATCACATTTAAGGACAAGAAATACATCATCAGATCTCACAAGGACATTCCGGAGGTTTTTGCAGCTTTAAGAATTGAGGACATTGATATCCTGGATTGGTTGGCCACCAATGATGTCTGCATCCCATATGAGGTCACTCCACTAACTCCTTGGGAGACTGTCACCTACGGCAAACCTCAAAGAATGAAGAAGTAGTCAGGGAAGCTGACTCCGAGACGCCTACTCTCCGAAAGAAGATTAATTGCCTCACTAGCAATTGCATCTCTGTTTTTTCTTGTGAGTTACTCATAACCTGATGTTTGATCTTTCCCGTGTTCTGCGGAGGGACGTCCTTACACCCACTGATAGCAGACAATTTATAATGCCCTTTTGTAGCCCTTTATCAGGGGGATGTTTGTACCTTCTCCGGCCTCGGGAGGATCATTATATGGCCATCTATCTTATGTTGACCGGTGGTCAATCCACATTATCAGTTAGCAGTATTACTTTTGTATCTACCCTTACTACTACTACTGTTATTATATAGTTTCAGATACTCAAGATCAGTTATGATCTCTCTTTCCCAGGCTTCAGCATTCTATATGGTGATACTGGGGAAGTTATACTTCAATAGGGGATTTCCTACATCCTGAATGGTTTCCACTAAATGGAGGATGTTCAGTTTTTCAGTTCGCTCATGTTTGTTTATGTTTTCCAGCCTTCCCTCCCCTCTCTTCCCTCTCCCTTCTTTATACCAGAGCTCGCCAATGGACCTCAATCCCTATCTCGAGTCCAGGTTCTATGGATCCAGCAACATGGGTATGAGTACTTTGTTTTCTCCAATATTGAACATTGAATATGGCTGAAATACGTATTGCAACATACAATGTCAGAGGTTTTAAATCACCAGTCAAAAGAGGTCAGATATTAAGACATTTCCACAAAGAGAAAGTCCAGATTCTCTTTGTTCAAGAGACACATTTTAAACACGACATGATACCAAATCTCTCGAGATCTAACTATAACCTATGGTTTCATAGCTCCTCACAACATTCTAATAGATTAGCTGTGAGTATTGGCTTTCACAAACACATAGCTTTCGACCTCCTAGAGGTCAAAGCAGATGAGGAGGGCCGTTTTATCTTTGTGAAAGGGAAAATTAACTCACAGGTTTTACTATGGCCAATATATATGCACCAAACACCGCACATAGGAAGTGGTTTGAGAGCATTTGGCTAGAACTAGAACAATTCTCCGAGGGTTTAGTTATATTAGCAGGAGATTTCAATATATCCTTAAACCCCACTTTAGATTCTTCAACTGGAAGGACGAGCATTCCCTCCAAAACCCTAAGTCGGGTCAAGAGACTCCTGCACAAGAGTGCCTTTATAGATGTCTGGCGCACTCTCAATCCCACTACTAAGGACTATTCACACTTCTCTGCCCCACATGATAGTCATCACAGGTTGGATTATGTGTTTTTTTCCATCTAAAGAAATACACCTATGTACTGAAGCTATGATTGGCTCTATGGTTCACTCGGACCACTCCCCAGTGTTTGTTTCTTTCAAATTGCCTAATTCCGGCCCTAAACAGTTTATTTGGCGACTCAATGAAACACTATTAGATAATCTGAAGGTGAGAGATAAAATAAGTTATAGATTATCTGAATATTTTACAGTGAATAAAACAGCAGAGCTATCCCCACATACGATATGGGAGGCCCACAAGTGTGTAATAAGAGGAGAATTTATTTCTACGGCCGCACACATAAATAAGATCAGACAAGAACAGATTTCTAAACTATATGATAAAATCTCAGCTCTAGAAAGCACTCACAGAAAAACTCGTAATAAACAAAAACTTGCTGAATTGAACTCGGTCAGACTGCAACTAAAAGAGCTTTTGAATGCCCAGTCTGCAAAAATACATCTGTCTTTAAGACACAAGTTTTTTGCCCATGGCAATAAACCCACTAAGTTCATGTTAGCACTGTTGAAACAGAGGAAGCGTTAATCTAGGATTTCTGCAGTTGCACGAAAAGATAATCAATTAAGCCAGAATGATCAGGAAATAGCAGCAGCTTTCCACAGCTTCTATTCAGATCTATACAATTTAGACACCTTAGATACAGTAGAAACAAAACAACATAAGGAACAAGCTACTAGAGATTTTCTGAACACGTTGAATCTCCCTTCCTTAACCCAGGAGCAGGCCACTAGTCTGTTAGTCCCTATCGCTATCGCTGAATTACAAAAAACTGTGAAACAAATGGCGAAAGGTAAGGCACCAGGACCTGATGGTCTTCCCTTACCTCAAGATCTATGCCAGAATTCTGTCAATGAGAATAAAACCCTTCTTATCCACTTTGATACACCCAGACCAGACTGGTTTTATACCAGGTAGAGATGGTAGGGACAATACATATAAAGTTTTAAACTCTGCCCTGGCAAAGAAAAAGAACCATCCTTTAATGCTGCTCGGCACTGATGCTGAAAAAGCATTTGACAGAGTGGCCTGGCCCTTTGTCAGCAGCACATTAAAAAAATTTGGTTTCCCTGACCCTTTTGTAGGAGCGATTTTCACTATGTATGAGGCCCCCAGTGCCAATATAAAAATAAATGACATATTGTCAGAACCGGTTGAAATAAACAATGGCACCCGACAAGGATGCCCCCTATCCCCGATACTTTTTATACTAACAGTGGAACCGCTCTTACAATCAGTACCTCAGAATTCAGAAATCAGGGGTCTATCTTGTAGTGGTATAGACTTTAAACAGGCAGCATATGCAGATGACCTTTTTATTGATGGTGTCTAACCCTATCCAAGCTTTCCTGATCATTATCAAGCTTTTTCACACCTTTGGATATATATCCAATTTTAAAATAAATCTGGCAAAGTCTCAAGCCATGAATATTACTTTACCCACCAAAATCTGTAAAGACTTACAAGGGAATTCCCCTTTCTCCTGGACTACGTCCTCTATAAAGTTCTTAGGTATTAATATCTCCCCAGATCTAACCAAACTATACGAGCTGAACTACATCCCACTATTGGAATCTATCCCAGGAACACTAAACTCTTGGTCTCCTACTTTCCTCTCCTGGTTGGGAAGGAAAAATATGTTAAACTCCCTGATAATACCCAAAATCGCCTATCTATTACAAACATTACCTATAAAACTACCTAATAGCTTTTTTGACAAGGTCAGGAAACTGTGTTCTAAATACGTATGGGGTACATTATAACCGAGACTAGCCAACAGAATCCTGTTGCTACCCTTTAATAAGGGCGGAATTGGTTTCCCCTCTATAAAAAGATATTACAAAGCAGTGCGCCTATCTAGGGTGGTAGACTGGATTAGGCAATCTCCACAAAAGCTCTGGATCGTGTTGGAAAATAGCCTAACTCATTACCCTTTAAGAGCCCTAGCTCTAGCCAATCCCACAGGAATACCCAAACATTCAAAGGATGACACGCTAGTATACGCCACAGTTGATGTGTGGAGAACCCCAGAAATCAGAGGTTTATGCTCCGAGTACCCATCCCCACTCCTCACATTAGGAGATAGTTTACTATCTACCAAAGAGGGGTATTCTACAATTATTATTAGGGTATTCCTTCCCAGATCCGTAACTCCCTGATTCCAGTAAATGAGCTTTTGGATGTAGATGGGGCAGTGATGGATATTAGGACGCTTTCATCTAAATTAAATCAACATGAGCTAAACCCAATACATTATGTATACATTAAAACGTCAATTAAAGAGGCGAACCTGAATCTAAGATCAAATTCTGACCCCACGTGGTTCGAGAAGTTAGCTTCACAATCTAATCCACCAACTAAAATGATCTCCACAATAAGTCAAAACCTTCTCAAAATAGAAATATCGCCTTCTCTATAAGAGAATGGGAAAGAGATCTAGATGTGAAGTTTTCAGATAGTCATTCAGACTTTACTTATGGCTCCCAGGGCCACCTCCAGATGTGTAACTATACAGGAAAACGCTTATAAATTGCTCACCAGATGGTATTTAATGCCGGCTAGATTGAAGAGAATGTATGGTACCACATCTGACTTATGTTGGAGATTTAATAACGACATAGGTACCTTCATGCACATATAGTGGACATGTCCTACGGTGTCGACCTTTTGGGTGAAGGTTTTTGATAACATTAGGAACATCCTGCAAGTAAAGATCTCAGATCTCCCCAATTGTCCTAAGGCAGCTCTTTTAGCCATACTCACAGATAAACTCAGTAACTTACTCAAGTCACTGGCAAGAGTCTTATTTGCTGCAGCTAGGTTATTGATAGCGTCCAATTGGAAATTGGTCGCTGCCGCCTCCATTTCGTCATGGTCAGAGAAAGTAGGAAGTATTGCTAAATTAGAAGAGCTTTCCCATTTGTAGCAAAGATCCCACCAAAAATACACCAAAATTTGGTACCCATGGATGAGGTGGAGGGAGGCAAACAATTTTCCAACTGCAAAGACAGCTTCCCCTCAGGCAGGACACACTCTCTGATCAGAAATCAGCCTTCTCTTCCAAACGGCCTCAATTCCCACATGGGTTACCTGGTCTCTGGTATTCCATTTAGGTCTTAATGCTGGTCCTTGATCTGGAATAAGCCCTTCTTCTCCCTTTCCCTACTTTCCCTGGATGTTACGTTCTGTACACTTAACACTTTGATTGTTATGTGCTTAGGTAATCACCAGATTTTATGTAACCCAACAGGCCTTTTATGAGACGGTAGATTTCTATTTGGTGTTTGGACACCTCGGAGACAGCTGGTGACCACCACTAATATTGCTCATGTCTAGGCTTTTTTGGTTCGAGCGGGAGTCTTCCTGTGATATTTCCACCTACTTAAAGAGGAAGTGATAGACTCCTTTCTTCTGATCTTCATATCACTTTATCTTCTCAATGCCTTATACATTTATTAGTGATTTTGTACACTGTTAATATTTGCACAGTATGTGTAATTTGTTTACCTTTATAAAACAATAAAAAGATTTTAAAAAGAAAAAAAAAAAAAGAATGGTATTTCTTCCATTGCCGCTCAGCAGCCGTGGAAGTTTTTAGGTCAGACTAGTGTGCCAGGGTTGTCTGTTAATTTTTCCGGTTTTGTTATGTTTGTTGCTCCCCCCCTTCCCCCCCAGAGTCCAGAACTGTAGTTATTGTGCTGTTATACAGAGTGGTGACAGCATCTGCGTCCTGGAGGGAACATACAGTGCCTTGCGAAAGTATTCGGCCCCCTGGAACTTTTCAACCTTTTGCCACATTTCAGGCTTCTAACAAAAATATATAACATTTTAAATTTTTGGTGAAGAATCAACAAGTGGCTCACAATTGTAAAGTGGAACAAAATTTATTGGATCATTTAAACCTTTTTTGTAATAATAAAACTGAAAAGTGAGGCGTGCAAAATTATTCGGCCACCGTGCATTAATACATTGTTGTGCCACCTTTTGCTGCGATTACAGCTGCAAGTCGCTTGGGGTATGTCTCTATCAGTTTTGCACATCTAGAGACTGAAATTCTTGCCCATTCTTCCTTGCAAAACAGCTCGAGCTCTTTGAGGTTGGATGGAGAGCATTTGTGAACAGCAGTTTTCAGCTCTTTCCACATATTCTCAATTGGATTCAGGTCTGGACTTTGACTTGGCCATTCTAAGACCTGGATACATTTATTTTTGAACCATTCCATTGTAGATTTTGCTTTGTTTGGGATCATTGTCTTGTTGGAAGATAAATCTCCGTCTTAGGCAGACTCCAACAGGTTTTATCCAGAATGGTCCTGTATTTGGCTCCATCCATCTTCCCATCAATTTTAACCATCTTCCCTGTCCCTGCTGATGAAAAGCAGGCCCAAACCATGATGTTGCCACCACCATGTTTGACAGTGGGGATGGTGTGTTCAGGGTGATGAGCTGTGTTGCTTTTACACCAAACATATCGTTTGGCATTGTTTCCAAAAAGTTCAATTTTGGTTTCATCTGACCAGAGCACCTTCTTCCACATGTTTGGTGTGTCTCCCAGGTGTCATGTGACAAACTGTAAACAAGACTTTTTATGGATATCTTTGAGAAATGGCTTTCTTCTTGCCACTCTTCCATAAAGGCCAGATTTGTGAAGTGTTCGACTGGTTGTTGTCCTATGGACAGACTCTCCCACCTCAGCTCTAGATCTCTGCAGTTCATCCAGAGTGATCATGGGCCTCTTGGCTGCATCTCTGATCAGTCTTCTCCTTGTTTGAGATGAAAGTTTAGAGGGACGGCCGGGTCTTGGTAGATTTGCAGTGGTCTGATACTCCTTCCATTTCAATATGATCGCTTGCACAGTGCTCCTTGGGATGTTTAAAACTTGGGAAATCTTTTGGTATCCAAATCCGGCTTTAAACTTCTCCACAACAGTATCACGGACCTGCCTGGTGTGTTCCTTGGTCTTCATGATGCTCTCTGTACTTTAAACAGAACCCTGAGACTATCACAGAGCAGGTGCATTTATACGGAGACTTGATTACACACAGGTGGATTCTATTTATCTTCATCAGTCATTTAGGACAACATTGGATCATTCAGAGATCCTCAATGAACTTCTGGAGTGAGTTTTCTGAACTGAAAGTAAATGGGCCGAAAAATTTTGCATGCCCAACTTTTCAGTTTTATTATTACAAAAAAAGTTTAAATGATCCAATAAATTTCGTTCCACTTCACAATTGTGACCCACTTGTTGATTCTTCACCAAAAATTTAAAATGTTATATCTTTTTGTTTGAAGTCTGAAATGTGGCAAAAGGTTGAAAAGTTCCAGGGGGCCAAATACTTTCGCAAGGCACTGTATAGTACAGTGTGGCAGAAGAGTCAGAAAGCATGATGTTTAATGTTCCTGTGGGGATGTATTAGTGTGTGGACTGGGGAAAGCAGCTGGAGAGACCAGTGAAGAGAAGGGGAGTAGATTGTGATCAGATAGGGGGAGTGGCAAGTTAGATAAGGAGGCGGGTAAAGATAAGATCCAGAGTGTGACCTTCTCTGTGGGTGGGAGTGGAGGACCACTACAAGAGGCCGAAGGAGGAAGAGAGTGCTAGAAGCTTAGAGGCGGCTGAGTGGCAAGTGTCAATGGGGATGTTGAAATCACCCATGATGATATTGGGGATGTTAGCAGAAAGAAAGTGTAGGAGCCAGGTGTGGAAGTGGTAAAGAAAGATGGTGGTTGGGCCTGGTGGGTGGTAAGTGACAGCTACTTGGAGGTTGGAGCGAGAGTAGATGCGAACAGAGTGTACTTTGAATGAAGGGAGAGTAATGGAGGGTGGCAGTGAAGTTGTCTGGTAGGAGAAGACCAACACCTCCACCGCATTTCCTGCCAGGGTGGAGGGTGTGAGTGAAATGAAATCCACTATGCGAGAATGCAACAGGGGTGGCAGTGTCAGAGGGTGTCAGCCATGTTTCTGTTAGACCCAAAAAGGAAAGTTTGCAAGAGATAAAGAGGTCATGAATGTAGGAGTGTTTATTGCAGACAGGGCGAGCGTTCTACAATGCTCCTGTAAGAGGGGCCAAGGGAGTAGGGGTCAGGGGAATGTTTTTCAGGTTTAAGGGGTTGCAGAAAATTTTAGAAGGAGATTGATAGTGGGGATTTGATGAAGGGGGGCTGGATTTGGAGAGATATCCCAAGCAAGAAGGAGAAGCAGAGACATTGTTAGTAGGTGGGAGTAGGAGAGGGCATGAGGAGGCTGTGTGTGTTTTTTGGGAAGGAAGTGTTTTATGTTGCCAAACAGGTTTGTGCAAGCAGTCAGATGAGTAGGCGGCATGGAGGGAGAGAGAAATGGTTTCATGCTGGGTGAAGAAATGTGGGGGTATTTCCTTATCTTTTGGAAATGTTGAAAAAATAATATGAAAAAATGAAACCTTGTTTGCATTAACTATTTCGGTTTCCATTTGGTTCCATTCTGGTATAATTCAATATGTGCACATAAAGAGTCGCACTTAAATGGTGTTGCACTGAAAAGCCCAAGGTCTGAAAGACCTAGTGACTTAGATTTATACTACTATGTGTTCATTGAGGTATGAACAAGAGGGGAGGGGGCTACATTAGGAGGACCAGATACAGGGTTAACCCCTTCCCGACCAGCGCCGTACATGTACGGCGCTGCGGGAAGTGACTTCCCGACCAGCGCTGTACTAGTACGGCGCGCTGATCAGACGGGTGCAGGAGCTGCACCCACCCGATCAGCTGTAGGGGACCGGCTGTGCCCAGTAGCCGGACTCCTGCTGCGTATTAACCCTCGATGTGCCACGGTACATGCGATGCGGGAGGAAGGGGAGTCCATCGGGTCCCCGCGCTGCTGTGACGGGGACCCGATGGCTTGATTAGCAGCCTGATGCCTTCTTTAGGCATCATGGCTGCTATCCCTGCGTGCCTGTGCGATCCAGCCCCCTGGATCGCACAGGAAGCAGGCTGTAAGTGTATTACATTAAATAAGCCAATGCATTACAACAGTATTGTAATGCATTGTAAAGGGGATCAGACCGCCAAAAGTTAAATAAAGTGAAAAAAAGAGAAAAAAAAGTTTAAAAAAAAGTTTTACAAAAAAAGTTTCAAGTAAAAAAAAAAAAAAAAAAACACACTTTTCTCAAAATAAAGTTAAAAAAATTGTAAAAAAAAGGGAAACGTATACATATTAGGTATCGCCGCGTCCGTATCGACCGGCTCTATAAAAATATCACATTGTCCACCCCGCCAGGTGAACGCAGTAAAAAAACAAACAAAAAAACTGTGCTGAAATAGCAATTTTTTGGTCACCTTCCCTCACAAAAAGTGTAATAGCAGGTGATCAAAAAGGCGTATTTAACCCAAAATGGTAGCAATCAAACCATCATCTTGTCCCGCAAAAATTATACCCTACCTGAGACAATCGCCCGAAAAATAAAAAAAAAATATGGCTCTCAGAAAATGGCAACACAAAAAAAAGATTTTATTCTGTTCAAAAATAAATCTAATGTGTAAAACTTTCCAAAAATAAAAATGTTAGACATATTGGGCATCGCCACGTCCGTAACAACCTGCTCTATAAAAATATTACATGAGATGGCCCCCCAGGTGAATGCTGTAAAAAAAAATAAAAAATAAAAAAAATTTTTTTAAACTGTGCCAAAACAGCAAATTTTTTCCCTCTTGTCTCACAAAAAGTGTAATAGCAGGCGATCAAAAAGGCGTATTTAACCCAAAATGGTACCAATCAAACCATCATCTTGTCCCGCAAAAATGATACCCTACCTGAGACAATCGCCCGAAAAATTAAAAAAATATGGCTCACCGAAAATGGCAACACAAAAAAAGATTTTATTCTGTTCAAAAATAAATCTGTGTAAAATTTAATAAAAATGGTAGACATATTGGGTATCACCGCGTCCGTAACAACCTGCTCTATAAAAATATCACATGATTTGCCCCCTCAGGTGAATGCTGTAAAAAAATTTTTTTAAAAACTATGCCAAAACAGCTATTGTTTTTTTCACCTTGACTCACAAAAAGTGTAATACCAAGCAATCAAAAAGTCTTATGTACCCCAAAATGGTACCAATGAAAACGTCACCTCATCCCACAAAAAATGAGCCCCCGCATAAGACAATAACTCAAAAAAATAAAAATCAATCCTGCAAAACCAATCCATCAAAATCTGTTCTGCAAAATCCATATGGCACTCCTTCTGTTCTGAGTCCTGCCATGTGCCCCCACAGCAGTTTACCACCACATATGGAATGAATACATATGCCGTATTCAGGAGAAAATGGGGAACAGCTTATGGGGTGCTTTTCTCCTGTTACCCCTTGTGAAAATGAAAAATTTGGGGCTAAATCAACATTTTATTGGAGGAAATGAAACTTTTCATTTTCACAGCCAAGTGTTTCCAAATTCCGTAAAACGCTTAGGGGGTCAAAGTGGTCAGTACCCCCCTTAATATATTCTTTGAAGGGTGTAGTTTCGAAAATGGGGTCACTTTTTGAGGGTTTCCACTGTAGAGGTACGTCAGGGTCTCTCAATTACATTAAAATGGTGCCTAAAAACCATTCTAGCAAAATCTGCCTCCCTAATCCGTATGGGGCTCCTTTCCTTCTGACCATTGCTACAAACCCATAGAGACGTTTACCACCACATATGGGGTATTTCTGTAAACTGCAGAATCAGAGTAATGTATATTGAGGTTTAGTTTGCTGTTAACCCTTGCTGTGTTGCAAGAAAAAAATTAACATGAATAATAAACCAAAAAAGTGAAATTTTGAAATTTCACCTCCATTTTTCTTTAATTCTTGTGGAACACCTCAAGGGTTAACGTCAGTTTTTCATAATTTGAGGGGTGTAGTTTCTAAAATGGGGTCATTTATGGGTGGTTTCAATTACGTAAGCTCCTCAAAATCACTTTATATCTGAATTGGTGCTTTAAAAAATTGTTTTGGAAATTTTGTTGAAAATTTGAAGAATTGCTTCTAAACTTCTGTGCCTTCTAACGTCTGAAAAAAGTAAAATGACATTTATAAAATGATGCCAACATAAAGTAGACATATGGGGAATGTAAAATAATAACTATTTTTGGAGGTATTACTATGTATTTTGACAGTAGAAAAATTGAAATTTGGAAATTTGCTAATTTTTCCCAAAATTTTGCTAAATTTGGTATTTTTTTTAGAAATAAAAATGAAATATTTTGCCATAAATTTACAACTGTCGTGAAGCACAATATGTGACAAGAAAACAATCTCAGAATGGCCTGGATAAGTAAAAGCGTTCCAAAGTTATTACCACATGAAGTGACACATGTCAGATTAGCAAAAAATGGCCTGGGCAGGAAGGTGAAAACAGGCCCAGGGTTGAAGGGGTTAAAATAGTCAATGTAAACAAATACTTAATAAACCTAGCAAGGAAATAGAGACATTAAAGTTCAGCGCAAACATACAGTATCTCAGAAAAGTGAGTACACCCCTCACATTTTTTAAAATATTTTATTATAGCTATTCGTGGAATAACGCTGAAGACATGATGCCGTACTTTGATACAATGTAAAGTATTCAGTGTGCAGCTTGTATAACAGTGTTAATTTGGTGTGTACACCCATAAGTGAAAATGGCCAAATTATGCCCATAATGTCAGTATTTTGTGTGGTCACCATTATTTTCCAGGACTGCCTTAACTTTTTGGCATGAAGTTCACTAGAGCTTCACATGTTGCCACTGGAATCCTCTTCCACTCCTCCATGATGACATCACGAAGCTGGTGAATGTTAGAGACCTTGCACTCCTCCACCTTCCGTTTGAGGATGCCCCACAGATGCTCAATAGGGTTAAGGTCTGGAGACATGCTTGCCCAGTCCAGCACCTTTACCCTCAGTTTCTTTAGCAAGGCAATGGTCTTCTTGGAGGTGTTTGGGATCGTTACCATGTTGGAATACTGCCCTGCGGCCCAGTTTCCAAATGGGGGATCAGCTCTGCTTCAGTATGACACAGTACATGTTGGTATTCATGGTTCCCTCAATTAATTGTAGCTCCCCACAGCTGGCAGCACTCGTGCAGCTCCAAACCATGACACTCCCACCACCATGCTTGACTGTAGGCAAGACACACCTGTGTTTGTACTCCTCACCTGGTTGCCACCACACACGCTTCACAACATCTGAACCAAATAAGTTTGTTGGTTTCATCAGACCACAGGACATTGTTCCAGTAATCCATGTCCTTAGTCTGCTTGTCTTCAACAAACTGTTTGCGGACTTTCTTGTGCATCATCTTTAGAAGAAAACTTCCTTCTGGGATGACAGCCATGCAGCCCAGTTTGATTCAGTGTGCGGCTGACCACCTCTTTAACCACTGCAGCAATGCTGGCAGCACACATAAGTCTACCTCTCTCATAAGAGAACCTCTGGATACGGATGCTGAGTATGTGCAAGGTCAACCATGGCAAGGCCTATTCTGAGTGGAACCTGTCTTGTTAAACTGCTGTATGGTCTTGGCTACCATGCTGCAGCTCTGTTTCAGGGTGTTGGCAATCTTCTTATAGCCTAGGCCATCTTTATGTACAGCAACAATTAATTTTTTCAGTTCCTCAGAGTTCTTTGCCATTAGGCACCATGTTGAACTTCCAGTGACCAGTATGAGAGTGCTAGAGGGATAACACCTAATTTAACACACCTGCTCCCCATTCACACCTAAGTCCTTGTAACAGTAACGAGTCACATGACACCAGGAAGGGAAAATGGCAAATTGGGCACTGGATTATGAGTGATCTCTTGTTCCCGGGCTTCTTACTTTCATTTGTAACACATTTAGCTACAATTTTAAGAAAAAAAAACATCAGTTAGAGCAATAAAGCACCAAGAAACTCAGATTCATTGTGAATCGATTTTTTTTCCTAAACTTCAGATCGAATTCCTCTTCGGATGCATCTGTTCGTTCAACACTAGATACAATACGTCATTATGATACTCATTAATTAGTGATCTTACAGCACAGAAGTCGTTACTAGGGAGGAGCAAATTTCATATTTTGAAGTCCGTTTTCGGTTTGTGTTGTGGTATAAGCTGAATTGCGTTATGGATTCTGTTACCACGGACCATAACGCAATTCCATTACGGAATGCATAACGGAAACCGGACGGACCCGTTATGCAGACCATAGACTTCTATTATGATGGAATGAATAACGGAATGCCTCTAAAAGCATTCCATTATGCATTCTGTCATGGAATTGCGTTTTGCTTCATGGTAATGGAATCCATAACGCAATTCAGCTTATACCACAACCCGAACTGAAAACGAACTTTAAAATATTAAAATTCGCTCATCCCTAGTCGTTACTAACAAGTAAAAGCACATGGATAATCTTGGTGATGTCACAATGCCGGGATAAAGCACACACCATACATGTATAATAGAGTGTTTTTGAAATATATAACAAAATAGGTTTTGGAAAAAGTAATGGTGCATGACGTATATAATGACGTGGAGTCATATAATTAGGTTATTCATTACAGCAATTTCACAGTATGATTTGGTTATTGACTACAGCATTGTCACTGTGTTGTAATAATATATGCTTATTAACGTGAATAATTAAGGGCTCATGCACACGACCATATATATTTTGTGGTTCGCAAAAAATACGGATGACAACCGTGTGCATTCCGGAACATCTGGCCCCTAATAGAACAGTCCGTTCCTTGTCCGTACTGCTGACAATAATAGGACATGTTCTATTTTTTTGCGGAATGGAAATACGAACATACAGAAACGGAATGCACACGACAAACACATTGAAATAAATGGTTCCGAAAAGAAAACGGAACGGACATGGAAAGAAAATACGGTCGTGTGCATGATACCTAACACAGATCCATAATGCAAGGATAATAGTCACAGTGATGTCTTTTGTGTCATAGAAGCTATTGCACACTCTCATCATAGTACCCAACTGCAGCTGCTGCTTCTGCACCCCTATAGTCATGACTCTGGTTTTGTGTTGACTGCTTCTATGCAGATCTCCTTTTTTCACACTATATATAAAAAAAACCTTAAATTTTGTGATCATGCAGCATATTTCCTTCAGTCTGTTCCCTACTTCTTGTTACCATAATGTTTAAAAACGATAAAACCAAATATGCAACATATTATTTTGCTGCTTTTGGTATCCTCCAGTTGGACTTAGATGTTTAGACAAAAAACATTTAAAAATCATGCCTGTTTTCTTTACCTTGGACTGTGTGAATGTCAGAGTCCCTAGCTTCATATACAGTGACCCCTCAACATACAATGGCCTCAGGATACAATATTTTCAACATACAATTGTCTTTTCTGACCCATTGTAAGTTGAAACCAGACTCTGCATACAGTGCCTCAGACTCGGATCCAACCAATCAAGGCGACTTCTCTGGTAAATAAGCTGTATTAGTTGCTAGTTAACAGCTGTTCCTGACTGTTATATGTAAGGACTTGATTTATCTGTCTTGGTTATCTGCTTATTTTTCTTAAATCTTCATTTTCTCTTATCTTGGATGACATTTTGGGACTTTGGAACCAATTACTCAACTTGCAATGGTTTCAACATACAATCTTCTTCCTGGAACCAATTAATATTGTAACTTGAGGGACCACTGTACACTCAACATTGAAATTGCAACACAATGAAGGGAAAGCCATAAGGTTATGCAAATCGAGGATGTAGCAGGTGTTAAGATCTGCAAATAACCAAATTTCAAGCACTTAGCCCCAATCTGTGGCATTTGGAAGGGTATAAAAGCCAAAATGAAAGCAAAGGTTTTTTTTTTTTTGTTTTTTTTTTTAAGCTACCTGAAATCTCAAAAATCATGTAGGATGATTGTGCTATGCCTCGATGTGACAGTTATCATCACTTTCAAAAAACTGAGAGGGACAAAATTCTTGAACAATGACAAACTGGAATGATAGCAAGAGGTGCACAGAGGGGAACATCTGATTAGAAGATTCATGTGTAGTGATCCATTCTATACTGCTAGTGAATTTGGACATAACATCCAAGACTAGGGAGGCAAACAGTATCTACACAAAACATCAGAAGGCTTTTGCACATGACCCAGTGATGACATGCCATCCGTGTTGTGCACGTGTCCCCATCCACGACCGTGGAATCTGAGCGGTTAAATGACCAAGATCATCAATAATTCATTGCAACCAGGTGTCAACCGTATTACACACCAGTTATACATGTGGCAAAATCAATGCTTTCCTCCTCCAGGCACTTTTATTACATCCCCCTGGCTCTCTTCATAAGGTTGAAAATAGTTACGACAATAAAAACAGAGCAACAAATAATGTCTCTTCTACAAATATACATCTAAACTTACACCTAGATAAAGCAAACAAGGCCTTGCCTTCAGCTCGTGGTTAGCATTTGATACCAAGCTAATTGTAGTACATCTTATATTTTCAGGGGTTACTAAAGTAGACTATGGGGACATATCTTCAAGAGCTGCCTTGAGACTCAAACTTCAATGCAAACCATTTTCTTGGTACTTAGAAAATGTATATCCTGATTCCCAGATACCTCGCCATTATTTTTCTTTGGGAGAGGTAAGATCTATAAAATGTTGTTATACATAGAAATCTAGATGCCTATAGAAAAATTAAATGTTCGCGAATATTAAGCATAATATGCATTGTAATAGGAAAAGTTTCAATGTCATCCTGTATTGGTTTTGGACTGAAATTTCTATCCAACTGATCTACATTTATTAGTTTTCTTTTCATCTGTCCAGTTGTCTATACAAAAAGATGTAAATATCCTTAAGGAAATGTCAGCAGAAAATGATCTATTGTTTAAATCGCGTTTTTATGTTTCTAACATATTTTTAATGAATGTTTGATATTTATAACTTTCCATGTCTATATATTTAAACAAAAACCACTAAGCCTAATAATAGGCACTTCTTGGTCTATTCAGATCACTTTACTACAGTTACTTGCTTATCTATAATGATATCATCATAGGCAGGATTAGAATAACAGATAAAACAAAATCCATCCTTCACAATAGGTGATAGCTTTTCTATTAGGCAAAGATTATCTATTCTTTCCTTGTGTTATGACCTCTGCACAGGTGACAGAGCATGCCAAGGAAACTCTCCCATAGATTTCAGTGAGGTCCCCTCTAGACCATTGATGGCAAGATGGCAGCCCCCATAATTATGTTGAGGATATACAGTTGAAAAAAATCTGCATTCAGAAAATAAAAAGCGGTTAAAAAATAGGAGATGTGTTACTATCTGGTTTTAAATGGAAGAAAAACAAATTTTCTTTAAATATACTCAGGCATGGGATTCAGCCAGTTCCCTCGGGTTCTACAGATCCAGTTGTTAAAATTACAGATCCGGCTGGCAGCTGGAGATGAGCCCTTCCATAGTTTAACTCTTTAGGCTTTTTAAAAGTTGGGAGGTATGTGTGTGTAGTGTATATGTGGTATATTTATGTATGTGTACCATGTATTTGGTGTATTTATGTGTATGTGTGTTGCACATATGTGATATATATGTAAACATGTGTCATGATGCCGCATGTCCGCCTTTGAGTAGGAAACCTGTTGTTAAAAATTTTAATCCAACCCTGAATATACTTCATACTTGAGTATGGCCACATGTGGCATGAACAATGTAGATTTAAAAAAAAAATCAAATCTGATTCCCACACTGTAAAGCTTTCTTCACAAAATCCGCAGACATGTTTTTAAATCCGCAGCTTGCCAATTTATTTGCAGTACAAACTGTGAACACTGCAGCATTTCTGCAATGAATTCTGCCACACAATACACACCATTTGGTGGGGATTTTGCTGCTGTGGAATCTTGTCAGATATGCTGCATACCCATTGCGTGTGATGGTCTTGATGGGCACATGTCCAACTGTTCAATGTTTGTGTTTGTGTATACATACAGTATATATGTATATGTGTATGTTTGTGTATATACACTCACCGGCCACTTTATTAGGTACACCATGCTAGTAACGGGTTGGACCCCCTTTTGCCTTCAGAACTGCCTCAATTCTTCGTGGCATAGATTCAACAAGGTGCTGGAAGCATTCCTCAGAGATTTTGGTCCATATTGACATGATGGCATCACACAGTTGCCGCAGATTTGTCGGCTGCACATCCATGATGCGAATCTCCCGTTCCACCACATCCCAAAGATGCTCTATTGGATTGAGATCTGGTGACTGTGGAGGCCATTTGAGTACAGTGAACTCATTGTCATGTTCAAGAAACCAGTCTGAGATGATTCCAGCTTTATGACATGGCGCATTATCCTGCTGAAAGTAGCCATCAGATGTTGGGTACATTGTGGTCATAAAGGGATGGACATGGTCAGCAACAATACTCAGGTAGGCTGTGGCGTTGCAACGATGCTCAATTGGTACCAAGGGGCCCAAAGAGTGCCAAGAAAATATTCCCCACACCATGACACCACCACCACCAGCTTGAACCGTTGATACAAGGCAGGATGGATCCATGCTTTCATGTTGTTGACGCCAAATTCTGACCCTACCATCCGAATGTCGCAGCAGAAATCGAGACTCATCAGACCAGGCAACGTTTTTCCAATCTTCTACTGTCCAATTTCGATGAGCTTGTGCAAATTGTAGCCTCAGTTTCCTGTTCTTAGCTGAAAGGAGTGGCACCCGGTGTGGTCTTCTGCTGCTGTAGCCCATCTGCCTCAAAGTTCGACGTACTGTGCGTTCAGAGATGCTCTTCTGCCTACCTTGGTTGTAACGGGTGGCAATTTGAGTCACTGTTGCCTTTCTATCAGCTCGAACCAGTCTACCCATTCTCCTCTGACCTCTGGCATCAACAAGGCATTTCCGCCCACAGAACTGCCGCTCACTGGATGTTTTTTCTTTTTCGGACCATTCTCTGTAAACCCTAGAGATGGTTGTGCGTGAAAATCCCAGTAGATCAGCAGTTTCTGAAATACTCAGACCAGCCCTTCTGGCACCAACAACCATGCCACGTTCAAAGGCACTCAAATCACCTTTCTTCCCCATACTGATGCTCGGTTTGAACTGCAGGAGATTGTCTTGACCATGTCTACATGCCTAAATGCACTGAGTTGCCGCCATGTGATTGGCTGATTAGAAATTAAGTGTTAACGAGCAGTTGGACAGGTGTACCTAATAAAGTGGCCGGTGAGTGTATGTTTGTGTATATATGTGTGTGTATATATATATATATATATATATATATATATATATATATATATATACACATACTACTCACAAAAAGTTAGGATATTTGGTTTATTGGTGAAATTTCAGGATGAACCTAAAATGCACTCTAACCTTTAAAGGTGAACTTAATGTGACCTTCTCTAAACTTTTGAATACACATGTCCAACTGTTCAATGTTTCAGTACTTTTTTCTCAACTTGATGTTCTCTAACAAGTAGCTTAATGGCAAAATTCAAAACAGATGTTTGATCCACGATCGCCCAATACATTTTTTAGTTCAATTAGAATTGGTATTTAACGGTACTCCTCACCATGCTGTTCACATTTTGACATCATGAGACCAAGAGGACACCTAACAATTGATCAACAGTACCTAGCCATTGTGAGGCTTCAAGCAGGATGTTCTCAGACGGAAGTGGCCAGTGAACTTAGAGTGTCAGAGTGTCATCAGCAGGTTGCAACAGAGATACAGAGACTGGAAGAGTCACAGAAAGGAATTGAAGTGAACGTCCTTTGCCCACATCCCACACTGATGACTACTTCATTGTGAACAGTTCCTTCGGAATCAGCTGATGAATGCTACACAACATCAGGCACGTTTAAGGGAGGTGAGAGGCACCTACAGTGGGTAAAAAAGTATTTAGTCAGCCACCAATTGTGCAAGTTCTCCCACTTAAAAAGATGAGAGAGGCCTATAATTGACATCATAGGTAGACCTCAACTATGAGAGGCAAAATGAGAAAACAAATCCAGAAAATCACATTGTATCATTTTTAAAGAATGTATTTGCAAATTATGGTGGAAAATAAGTATTTGGTCACCTACAATACAAACGAGCAAGATTTCTGGCTGTCACAGACCTGTAACTTTTTCTTTAAGAGGCTCCTCTGTCCTCCACTCATTACCTGTAGTAATGGCACCTGTTTGAACTTCTTATCAGTATAAAAGACACCTGTCCACAACCTCAAACAATCACACTCCAAACTCCACTATGGTGAAGACCAAAGAGCTGTCGAAGGACACCAGAAACAAAATTGTAGACCTGCACCAGGCTGGGAAGACTAAATCTGCAATAGGCAAGCAGCTTGGTGTGAAGAAATCAACTGTAAGCGCAATAATTAGAAAATGGAAGACATACAAGACCACTGATAATCTCCCTCAATCAGGGGCTCCACGCAAGATATTACCCCGTGGGGTCAAAATGATCACAAGAACTGTGAGCAAAAATCCCAGAACCACTCGGGGGGACCTAGTGAATGACATGCAGAAAGCTGGGACCAACGTAACAAAGGCTACCGTCAGTAAAACACTACGCCGCCAGGAACTCAGAACCTGCAGTGCCAGACATGTCCCCCTGCTTAAGCCAGTACATATCCGGGCCCATCTGAAGTTTGCTAGAGAGCATTGGACAGAAGAGTATTGGGCGAATGTCATATGGTCAGATGAAACCAAAGTAGAACTGTTTAGTAGAAACACAACTCGTCGTGTTTGGAGGAGAGTGAATGCTGAGTTGCATCCAAAGAACACCATACCTACTGTGAAGCATGGTGGTGGCAACATCATGCTTTGGGGCTGTTTCTCTGCAAAGGGACCAGGACGACTGTTCCGTGTACATGAAAGCATGAATGGGGCCATTTATTGTGAGATTTTGAGTGCAAACCTCTTTCCATCAGCAAGGGCATTGAAGATGAAATGTGGCTGGGTCTTTCAGCATGACAATGATCCCAAGCACACCGACGGGGCAACGAAGGAGTGGCTTCGTAAGAAGCATTTCAAGGTCCTGGAGTGGCCTAGCCAGTCTCCAGATCTCAACCCCATATAAAAACCTTTGGAGGGAGTTGAAAGTCCGTGTTGCCCAGCGACAGCCCCAAAACATCACTTCTGTAGAGGAGATCTGCATGGAGGAATGGGCCAACATACCAGCAACAGTGTGTGCCAACCTTGTGAAGACTTACAGAAAACATTTGACCTCTGTCATTGCCAACAAAGGATATATAACAAAGTATTGAGATTAACTTTTGTTATTTTCCACCATAATTTGCAAATAAATTCTTTAAAAATCAGACAATGTGATTTTCCAGATTTGTTTTCTCATTTTGTCTCTCATAGTTGAGGTCTACCTATGATGTCAATTACAGGCCTCTCTCATCTTTTTAAGTGGGAGAACTTGCACAATTGGTGGCTGACTAAATACTTTTTTTCCCCACTGGAAGTGTCACGTCGGACCATTCAAAACAGTTTACATAAGAGTGGTCTGCATGCTAGACGACCTGCAAGAGTACCTGACCACACCACCAGACACAGTCGTTATCTTGTATGGGCCAGGGAGCATCCACGCTGGATGAGGGACCAGTTGATTCAAGCTCAGCATAAAATGATGGCCACCAACTATGTTGGAGACGTCAAGGAGTTCTCTGTGCATCAGCCACTGTTGTCCACCACTTCCCTACATTTTGTGAATAGTACAGTGACATGCCCATACTACTTGAACATCATTAATCCTGTCATTGTGCGTCTGCATGAACAACACAGGCTTAATTCATGGATGACAATGCGCAAGCTCATCGAGGTTGCATCATGAGGGAATGTCTGCTGGAGACTGGGGTACCTCAAATGGAATGGCCTGCCTGTTCTCCAGACCTGAATCCCATTTAAAACCTATGGGATCAGCTGAATTGCTGTGTAGAGGCTCGTAACTCTGTACTCGAGAAGGGAGACCTGAGGGCCGCCCTTCAAGAAGAGTGGAATGCCATGCCTCAGCAGACAATAAGTCGACTTGTGAACACTATGAGATGTCGTTGTGCAGCTGTAATTGTTACTCAAGGTCGCATGACAAGTTATTGAGACATTGACATTTTTTGTGGGGGGTATACCCACCACTGTTGTGGGCTTCTGTTTCAATAAATTGTTTGAGATGAGGAAATCGCCATTGAATACTTCTACTTAAAAAATATATATATATATATGTGTGTGTGTGTGTGTGTGTATGTATATATATATATATATATATATATATATATATATATTATACAGTACAGACCAAAAGTTTGGACACACCTTCTCATTCAAAGAGTTTTCTGAAATTCAATTTCCAGTTGAAACCACCATAGGTCATGTCAGAACCTGCCATGTACTCAAATGTATCATCACTAATGACATCAATGATGGGACAAACCACAGTCCTCCTGTGCAAACAGAAAAACATTAGAAATTTTAGAGACATAAAATCAGAAATAAATAAGAGACATAAAATAAGAAATAAATCAACCAACCCAAGAAATACCCCTTCTGCTTGCATGACAGGCCCCAATGCACCAGATCGCAAATACACCACCAAAAACTAAATAAGTTAAAAGTTAAAATACCATCTTTATTATTTAATATACAGTACAGACCAAAAGTTTGGACACACCTTCTCATTCAAAGAGTTTTCTGTATTTTCATGACTATGAAAATTGTACATTCACACTGAAGGCATCAAAACTATGAATTAACACATGTGGAATTATATACATAAAAAAGTATGAAACAATTGAAAATATGTCTTATATTCTAGGTTCTTCAAAGTAGCCACCTTTTGCTTTAATTACTGCTTTGCGCACTCTTGGCATTCTCTTGATGAGCTTAAAGAGGTAGTCACCTGAAATGGTTTTCACTTCACAGGTGTGCCCTGTCAGGTTTAATAAGTGGGATTTCTTGCCTTATAAATGGGATTTGGGACCATGAGTTGTGTTGGGCAGAAGTCCGGTGGATACACAGCTGATAGTCCTACTTAATAGACTAGCTAAGTAAAGAAAAACAAGTGGCCATCATTACTTTAAGAAATGAAGGTCAGTCAGTCCGAAAAATTGGGAAAACTTTGAAAGTGTCCCCAAGTGCAGTCGCAAAAACCATCAAGCGCTAAAAAGAAACTGGCTCACATGAGGACCGCCCCAGGAAAGGAAGACCAAGAGTCGCCTCTGCTGCGGAGGATAAGTTCAAGAGTCACCAGCCTCAGAAATGGCAGGTTAACAGCAGCTCAGATTGGAGACCAGGTCAATGCCACACAGAGTTCTAGCAGCAGACACATCTCTACAACAACTGTTAAGAGGAGACTGTGTGCAGCACGGTAAAATAGCTGCTAGGAAACCACTGCTAAGGACAGGCAACAAGCAGAAGAGACTTGTTTGGGCTAAAGAACACAAGGAATGGACATTAGACCAGTGGAAATCTGTGCTTTGGTCTGATGAGTCCAAATTTGAGATCTTTGGTTCCAACCACCGTGTCTTTGTGCGACGCAGAAAAGGTGAATGGATAGACTCTACATGCCTGGTTCCCACTGTGAAGCATGGAGGAGGAGGGTGATGGTGTGGGGGTGCTTTGCTAGTGACACTGTTGGGGATTTATTCAAAATTGAAGTCATACTGAACCAGCATGGCTACCACAGCATCTTGCAGCGGCATGCTATTCCATCCGGTTTGCGTTTAGTTGGACCATCATTTATTTATGAACAGGACAATGACCCCAAACACAGCTCCATGCTGTGTAAGGGCTATTTGACCAACAAGGAGAGTGATGGGGTGCTACGCCAGATGACCTGGCCTCCACAGTCACCAGACCTGAACCCAATCGAGATGGTTTGGAGTGAGCTGGACCGCAGAGTGAAGGCAAAAGGGCCAACAAGTGCTAAGCATCTCTGGGAACTCCTTCAAGACTGTTGGAATACCATTTCAGGTGACTACCTCTTGAAGCTCATCTAGAGAATGCCAAGAGTGTGCAAAGCAGTTATCAAAGCAAAAGGTGGCTACTTCGAAGAACCTAGAATATAAGACATATTTTCAGTTGTTTCACACTTTTTTGTTATGTATATAATTCCACATGTGTTAATTCATAGTTTTGATGCCTTCAGTGTGAATCTACAATTTTCATAGTCATGAAAATACAGAAAACTCTTTGAATGAGAAGGTGTGTCCAAACTTTTGGTCTGTACTGTGTGTGTGTGTGTATGTATATATATATATATATATATATATATATATATATATATATATATATATATATGATAAAGAAAGTCCGCAGCACTACCGAATTGTGCTTAAATCGAGTGATTTATTCCACCAGAAGCAACGTTTCAGTCCTCACAATGGGACTTGGTAATTACATCAATTACATAATTATACAGTGTACATATATATGCCAAAATAATTCATAATCGTAGTATAAACAATTATATCCATATCCCTATATGTGATGTGATAAAATATCAAGTGAAAACAAATACATATCAAACTATCAAAAATTCATATAAAAATATTAATTGGTCATCAAAAGTGCAACCATATCAACTGTGTGCAACATGTGTTTCACATAGACATAAACATATACCATAAAATCCTAGATAATATAAAATCAACCCACCAGCACATGTGTCCGATTCGATCGGCATTGTGCAGAGTCCACTGCGCCTGCGCTAATATCAAAGTGTGTGTATTCCATCGTGGAACGCACACGTGACTATCAAAAGAGGTCTCGTGACCGGAACCAAGAGGACTCACCATTTTTACAAAAGTTATGCGTTTCAGTCTGGAGCGCACACGCGACCGTAAGAAGCGGTCACATGATCGGGTCAGACCGAAGCAGAAAAAGAATTTTTCTAATATCAAATCATTAATTAATAATATCATATATGCAACGGGACAGATATCCCTATAGTCCAACACCATAATTTAAGGATTATTACATATAAAGAGCACTATACATGAGTACTATACATATGTATGCAGCCACATACATCTTATATGATTTCTGTATTCTGGGGGGTCAAACCACACGTCGGGAGCACTCCCGTGTCCCCACGTATGGTGACCGGATCGACCTACCACACTATATCCAGTTATGGACACAAATGCGCTTATACGTCAAATCACTTCCCCTATAGTTAGTAATAACAGTACATCATAACCCGACGGTACAGAAAAAATGTGTGTATCACACACATCTCTTCTGCCACCGTCACAGATCTAAGTAACTCATAAGAGATGAAAAGGCAGCTTAATTAATACTCCCGTTTCATATATGATATTATTAATTATTGATTTGATTAGAAAAATTCTTTTTCTGCTTCGGTCTGACCCGATCATGTGACCGCTTCTTACGGTCGCGTGTGCGCTCCAGACTGAAACGCATAAATTTTGTTAAAATGGTGAGTCCTCTTGGTTCCGGTCACGTGACCTCTTTTGATAGTCACGTGTGCGTTCCACGATGGAATACACACGCTTTGAGATTAGCGCAGGCGCAGTGGACTCTGCACAATGCCAATCGAATCGGACACATGTGCTGGTGGGTTGATTTTATATTATCTAGGATTTTATGGTATATGTTTGTCTATGTGAAACGCATGTTGCACACAGTTGATATGGTTGCACTTTTGATGATCAATTAATATTTTTATATGAATTTTTGATAGTTTGGTATGTATTTGTTTTCACTTGATATTTTATCACATCACATATAGGGATATGGATATAATTGTTTATACTACGATTATGAATTATTTTGGCATGTATAATTATGTAATTGATGTAATTACCACAAATTGATGATGCTGGCTTTAAATACGTTTAGCATTGTTGTATTAAAATGTTTGCTTGAGAAAAGTCCCATTGTGAGGACTGAAACGTCTCTTCTGGTGGAATAAATTACTCTTGATTTAAGCACAATTTGGTAGTGCTGCGGACTTTCTTTATCTTATGTGAAGGATTTTGACCAGATCCAAAGCCGCTGGCACACCTTTGCTTTTTTTCTACTGGCAGTGCTGCTCTCATTATATATTTACATATATATATATATATATATATATGTATATACTAGCAGAAAGACCCGGCTTCGCCTGGGTATATTTCATCTATTTCATTTAATGTTTCTGTGTGTCGTTGCAGAGAGAAAGTCAATGCAGCTGACAGGAGGTGATTTTTACCTTCATTTTTTCAATCCCTATTGGCTGCGGAGTGGGAGGGGGTGTGGTTTAATGGGACACGGTGGGGGGGGTTAAGTCCTTCATTTCAGGGTGGCCTGAATTATAGGTTAATGCCATGGTAATTTGAAGAAACACAATGATAATTACCTGGTTGTTATGGAAACCTGCCCTCCCTGTGTGGCTTTGCAGAGAATGGCAGTTGGAGTTTAAAACCAAAGCTCCCAGTTGTAATGTTGGCTAATGGAGATCATATTTTGGGAATATCTCGGGAACGGTACGTCCTAGAGAGATGAGACCTGGTCTAAAACCTTCCCGGACACCTGATGTACCTGTGTGCCGAATTTGGTGAAAATCGGTCCAGTAGTTTGGTCGCGCATAGAGAACAGACAGACAGACAGAAATTCATTTTTATATTATTAAGATATATATATATATGTGTGTATATATATATATATATATATATATATATAAGAGAGAGATTATATTATAAAGATAATTGGTAGCATCCATAACAATCTGATCTATTATTAAAGTATCTAATCTTTTAAAGAGGACTTGTCATCGCCCCTGATATGTCTGCTTTAGTAACTAGCTGCATTCCCCATGTAATAACAATTCTGGAACATCTATTCTTATGACTCTGTTGTTCCACTCTTCTATTATTCTTGCTGGAAGTTTATGGATATGGTTACGTTTGGGTTTTACCAGCAGGGTCTATGTCCCTGCTCAGTCTGACACAATCCAATCAGTGCTGCTAGTGTCAAACTGTGCAGGAATAAACCCCCATCCAGTAACTCCCATATATTCCTATATCCATAAACCTCTAGCAGGAATAAAAGAAGAATAGAAAAACATACATTCTTAAGAATAGATTCTCCAGAATTGTTATTACATGGGGAATACAATTAGCTACTAAAATAGACCTGTCAGGAGATATACAAATCACCTACTATACTCCAAAATAGATGGTATTACAAAGTACAGCCTGTCCTGCAGAAAAAAGAAAACCTTATGAAACTCAATTGAAAAAAAGTATTTTATAATGCAGAAATAAGAAAATAAAAATGCAGAGCCTTAATTACCATGTAAACTAGGCTGTGTCCTTAGGTGTTAAAGAATCTTAAAAATTCCTTTATAGTAGGTGTTGAGAAAAATTTACCTGGCTGCTATTTCAAAATGGATTTTGAAGTAAACAAATATACTTTGTATAAGCAACTAATATTAGCTAAACGTTCATTCTCCGTCACTGCCTTGGAATATGTTCTCATTGTTCTTAGGAGAAATGCATATAGTTGTGCTTCATTTCTGTCATTAAGTGCTTGATAATAAAATAGTCCTTCTCACTACCTAAGGGGTTTTGTCATCAAGTGCAACTCTTTAATTATGAGAGCCACGGATTCAGGTCCCTAAAGCTTCAGCAGACAGCTTATTTTGTGAGCCAAAGCGAGCCCAACATTTTTCCAGCAGCAGACACTGGCTGCTCATAAAGACAGGATCCTGAGGTAGAAGGCCCCAATTTTGATGTCCATATTTCCTTATAGGGAATATAGACAGTGTTAGTTAAAATATGATAAACCACCTTTTTTAAGACATTGTCTAGGATCGAGAAAAAGTTGTCTAAACTACACAATACAAATAAATGCATATGTCTGCAGAGATTGTCCAGCATTACAAAAGCACCATTCCTGTCTGGCTATGTTTACCACATTTGTCAGAGGGAAAAACGCAGACAATCTTTTGTAATCCTGGCCAATCCATTCAAGTATATATGTGATGTGCTTCAACAAAAAGTCATTTTAAGAGATTACAGCACACACATAAGAGGCACAGCTTGTCCCCTTCCTGTTGATCCAGTAAGTTTGACAGTAGGTAGATTGCATACCATAAGTGTGTTGGTACTATTTAATGTTAGATACAGTCTATTAGGTGTATTAGGCCTTTGCAAATAGTTGAATTATCATAAACTGTTTGTATATTATTTTGCTTACTCTGTTCTTTTCTACCCAGATCAGAAATGTTGAAACTAATCAGTGTCTGGACAACATGGCAAGGAAAGAGAATGAAAAAGTTGGTATTTTCAACTGCCATGGAATGGGAGGAAATCAGGTATAGTATCTTTTTTGCGACCCTGTAGAAATGAATGGGTCCAAGTGTGATCCATAAAAAATGTGGATCGGACGCGGACTGTAAATATGGTTGTGTGAATGCACTCTAACTATAGTTTTACTACTGATTATATTTTTACCATGTTATCAACCATTTTAACATAGATTGTGCTGAAAAAGTCTAGTAAACGTGGCTACATATTTGTTTTTCCAAGGTGTTTTCCTACACGGCTAGCAAAGAAATCCGAACGGATGATTTATGTTTAGATGTCTCCAAGCTTAATGGCCCCGTCATAATGCTTAAGTGCCACCATTTAAGAGGCAATCAGCTATGGGAGTATGATCCAGTAGTAAGTATTTTGCATGCAGTTTTCTCTTTCCAAACCGTAATGTATTCATCAGTCTGTTGGAAATTTGCCACAGCAATACAAAACTTCTTGAGACGACTTCTTGAAATACATATAAATTTCAGCATTGAAATACATATAAAAATCAGGCATAATGTATGGCATGATGTAGATGAAAGTGTGGAGCAGCAGTAGAAAAATGGCAGTGCTGAGTGTGTGTGTCCCCAAATACACTTTTTTTTATATCCCAGAGAACAAAGGAATAATTAGTATTATAATATAGGTTTGCCGCAGTGTACCGCAATCCATAGGAGTGAATGGTGACACACCTGAATTACATCATTGCATCATTATTATACATAATATGTGACCTGATAGATACTTTACTATTCATAACCATTGACGTATATAAGTTGCACCTCCAACATCAGTATGCATAAGGAAGACTTGCGCCTCCTTATACTTCATGATAGTTAATGTGCTAAAATTTTTCTAACACGTATGAGAATGAATATCTAATGTATATTTAACCTTCGATCCCTCGTCTACTGATTCCATTATCCTTGAAAGTGTTTGTTTGCCATAAACTAAAGAAGCTGACAAGTGTCCACTAACCAAGTATCTAAAAGAAGCTATAAAAGACATAAATATGTCACTAAGACTCCATGATCTCATAACTAGTTCTTCCTAAACAGAAAACATATGCTTTAATTGATCTCCTAAGGACCTCTATTTTCTTAGCAACAGTACATCAGTGTTCAAGGTGACTCCAGCTAAGTTTTAAGATAGAAATATAAAATGTCTAAGACAACATGGCGGACGTTCACATCTAATCCTGATTCTCCAACAGTCTTTGATTGCAAAGTAAAATTGTTCCTCAATTTATAATATACAATGCATTTGCAATTTACAATGCCAAATAAAATCGAGTTTTGCCCTATCAATCTGCATTCAGTACCCCATGTGAGAAAGTGAAAAGAGAATTTTAGAAATTTTTACAAATTAAGAAGGAAAAACTAAAATTTTGCATGGACATACAGACCCTTCACTTTAAAACTTGAAATGTATCTCTGCGGGCCTCCTATTTTCTTTGAGATGTCTCTACACTTTGATTGGAGTCGACCTTTGGTAATTTAAGTAAATTCATTGATTGGACATGATTTGGAAAAACACATTCCTGTCTATATAAGGTCTTACTTATGACAATGCATCTCAGAGCAAAAACCAAGCCATAAGGAGGAAGGAACTGCTGGTAGAGCTCAGAGACAGGATTGTGTAGAAGCACAGATCTAGAGAAGGGTACAAAAACATTTCTGCTGCACTGAAAGTTCCCAAGAGCACAGTGGCCTCTATAATGGTTGAATGGAAGAAGTGTGGAAAAACCAGGAATCCTCCTAGAGCAAACTAAGTAATTGGGTGGAAAGGGCCAAGAAGCCAATGCTCAATCTGGCTGAGCTCCAAGGATCCTGTGTGCATATGGGAGAAACTTCCAGAAGGTCAACCATTACAGCAGCATTCCTCCACTCTGGGCTATGGCAGAGTGCCCAGAAAGAATCCTCTCCTCAGTAAAAGCCACATGAAAGCTCCCCTGTAGCTGGCATTAAAAAAAAACATGTAAAGGACTTTCAGACTTTGAGAAACAAGATTCTCTGGTCTGATGAAACAAAGAACTTTTTGGTCTCAATTCTAAGCGTCATGTCTTAAAGGGGTTGTCCAAGTTATGGAAAAAAAAATATAGCACTGTAAATCTGATGGGCAGCAATATATAACTAAGTTCAGCAAGTTTTAGGCAAAAAAAATCTATATTTCCTCATTTCCCTGGTTCTCTTCTGGCCTTTGTTTACCTGCAGTAATAACAATCTCAGCCCCTCCCCCCCTTCTCTGCAAAGGCAGTGAATATAAGTGCTGTGAGTACATGTCTGCCTGCTGGGATACTCAGCAGCATGTTGTTTGTGTAGGACTACAAGTCCCAGCTGTACAATGACACTGCTGATACACACAGGAAATTCTCCCTACCTGTTCTTGTACAATACAATTCCTCTATAGCTCCTTGCCCAGCATTTGTCTCCTCTCACTGCTGGAGCTACTATTTGTTGTAAAGTAAAGCCTTGAGCCCTCAGTGTGTTCTGGCTGAAGGGGTTAATGTTTTATCTGAAGGAATCCAGGGAGAGAGCAGATAGCAGGAGCCCGGCAAAGAAAGGGGGCGTGGCCAGTGACGTCTCGTGTACAGACTGTTATCTGAACTCTGAGGCTTGTACACGAAACATCACAGACCAGGGAAATAAGTTGACCTCACAGGTCATGTGACCCTCAGTCAACTCTGAGAAACCAGCAGCTTTAGAAACACAAAGTATATGGGAAAGTTGTTATACCTGACAAGTTAGAAACATATAAAGAACAAAAAAATAACTCTGACAACCCCTTTAAGATTGTTGGTCTGCTAGAGCAGCAGCTGTGTCTAATTCTGCCAGGAGATCCCTTTGGTTAATTAGGTGGAAAGGAGTCATTGTATCTAAGTCCAAATAATTTGCTCTGCCCTGCCAGGGTAATTTTTTATTGGGTCCTGCACTGGATGATGTTTTAAACAAAGCTTCTGACCGAAAGAAGGGGTTTCCTGTACCACCCTTTCCTAGACAAAGAAAGCCATTTCGGGTTGTGGATGCCAGGCCTCGGGTGGGGTATCATCTTACTTTATTTTATCAAGCATGACAAATTATTACAGCGAGTCCCTAGATAAATAGTATAATAGAGAGTGGACTTCAAGAAAACCCCAACAGAAACAAAAAAAAAAAAAAAAACTTCTTTGTGTCAGCGTTCTCCAAAGTAGTTAGCCTTGTTAGGGGAAATAAAAGACCTAATGGACAAAGCAGTTTTAATTCCTGTTCCATTAAAGCAAATAGGAGAAGGGTTCTGTTCGACTCTTTGCCTTGTCCCCAAGCCAGATGGATCAGATGGATCTTATTGGACAATAATACATTTGAAAGACCTGAATTTGTATCTGACTTATCAGAAATTCTGGATGGAATCAATTGCATCTACAGTCCTGTATCTGTTCTCCAGTTGTGTTATGGTGTTGATAGATATCAAGGAAGCCTATTATCACGTGCCCATACACCCTTCATCTCAGAGGTTTCTCAGGATAGTGGTACAGACAAGACTCAGTCCTGCATCTGCAGTTCAGAGCACTTCATTTTGGGATATCTCCGGCATCGAGATTTTTCACAAAACTAATGGCCAAGGTGATGGTGCAAGTGGAGGTTGGATATTATAATTATCCCATACCTGGACGACCTCCTTATAGTGACCAGTCCCCAGACTCCCTTTTAATACAGGTTCAGGAAGTGTTAAAGATCTTGACTGATCTAAGTTGGCTTGTAAATTGGGAAAAGTCATCTCTGACTCCAAGTTATCGATGTACTTTCCTAAGGATTCAACTAGATTCTACATCCAACAAAAATTTTTCTTCCAGGAAAGTAGAAGTTTGCAAAAGATTCTGAAATTCTGCAAAGCAAGAGTAACTACCCTGTGGGAAGCCATGTCAGTATTAGGAATAATGACATCTTGTATTCCAGCGGTGAAATGGGCTCAGTTCAGGTCCCAGGTTCTTCAGTCTCGCATTCTGTCATGCAGGAATGGAGATCAGTGATCCCTGAACTACAAAATTAAGATTCCTGAGTCAGTGAGGAATTCCCTTTAGGGGTGGATGAGTCCAGTAAATCGGAGGTCAGGGGTGGAATGGATAAAAGACAATCCCATAATAACAATGGATGCCAGCCCCAAGGGGTGGGGCGCTTACTCAATTTTAGGGAGATTGGTGCCTTTGTCAAGCAATCTTCAACCAAATAGTGCATCTTTGGGTGTCCCCCTCAATAGATCTGTTTGCTTCCAGTGAGAACAAGAAATGCAAAAGGTTTTTTCCCTTAACCCCTAGTGGGTCAGTCTCAGGAGTTAGATGCTCTGTCACAACAAAGGGGGGGTGGGGGGGTGGGAGTTCTATGTTATGCATTCCCCCCGCTGGGCCTGTTACCCATAGTGATTCAAAAGATCAGGAGGGAGGAAGCTACAGTATTTTTGGCCAAAAAGAGTTGGGTTCACGTGATTGAGAAAACTGTCCCTTTCAGATTCTTGGGTGCTGCCAGAGAGGGAGGATTTGTTATATCAGGGCCCTCTACTTCATCCAGAGGTAGTGAAACTACACCGGACTGCCTGGATATTAAAAGGGAATTCCTTAGATCTAGAGGCTTGTCAGAGCGGGTGATCAATACGCTTCAAGCTACCAGGAAAACAATTACTTCAGATATATACGTCAGAATCTGGAAAGCATTTATCCATTTTTCAATCACTTTTGCATTTATCCTCACCTCCGGATATTCCATTAATCCTAAAAACGAAGGTGATGAAAGGTTCCACATGCTACATGAAATGAGAGGGGTGTGTTATTTAAATTCTACTAAGGATTGGAAGAAGGCTTCTCAGTTGTTCATTCAATTTCACAGTCCAAATGGAGGTCTGGAAGTCACATGTCGTACTATTGCTAGGTGGATTGTTAGAGCAATACGTGTAGCATACTCTTCTGTGGGATTTTCAGCACACTTTACAAGAGCCTTGCCTTAGCAACATCTACATAGATTACTCTTACCGGTAATCCATTTTCCATGAGCCTCTGACAGCACCTATATTATTCCCCACCCTAAATAAATATTATATATATATATATATATACTAGCAGAAAGACCCGGCTTTGCCTGGGTATATTTCATCTATTTCATTTAATGTTTCTGTGTGTCGTTGCAGAGAGACAGGAGCTGACAGGAGGTGATTTTTACCTTCATTTTTTCAATCCCTATTGGCTGCGGAGTGGGAGGGGGTGTGGTTTAATGGGACACGGGGGGGGTTAAGTCCTTCATTTCAGGGTGGTCTGAATTATAGGTTAATGCCATGGTAATTTGAAGAAACACAATGGGTAGCAGTGGAAGAAAACATTGCTTTGCGCGGGTATATTTAATCTATTTCATTTAATGTTTCTGTGTGTCGTTGCAGAGAGAAAGTCATCCTCCCTCCCATCCCTGCAGCTGACAGATGTTGATTTTTACCTTCAATTGTTCAATCTCCATTGGCTGCGGAGTGGGAGGGGTCATGGCCTGACTGAGTCGGGGGCGTGACATTGAAAGACCTAGGGCAGGGTTTTAAGTCCTTCTTTTGACGATGGCCAGAATTACAGGTCGATGCCATGGTAATTTATGAGGACACGCCATGGGTAACAGTGGAAGAAAACATTGCTTTGCATGGGTATATTTAATCTATTTCATTTAATGTTTCTGTATGTTGTTGCAGAAAGAAATCCAACCTCCCTCCCGCCCCTGCAGCTGACAGAAGTTGATTTTTACCTTCATTTTTTCAATCCCCGTTGGCTGCGGAGTGGGAGGGGGCATGGCCTGACAGAGTCGGAGCGTGGTTTCGCGAGATCTGGGGCGGGGGTCAGAGTGGCATGAATTACAGGTCGATGACATGGTAATTTATGGGGACCCGCAATGGGTAGCAGTGGAAAAAAACATCTTTTATTGGCACTGAATGGTCGTAGTCTAAAATTAGTCAATTTCATCTACGATTTTTGTGTGTCATTGCAGAGAGAAATTCACCCTCCCACCCCTGAAGCTGATTTTTTTCAATCCCCGTTGCCTATGGAGTGGGAGGGGGCACGGCCTGGCAGAGTTGGGGGTGTGGATTATCAAGATGCTTCGAACGGTTGTAGTCTGAAATTAGTCTATTTCATCTAAAATTTTGTGTGTCATTGCAGAGAGAAATTCACCCTCCCACCCCTGCAGCTGACAGAAGTTTATTTTTCCCTTCATTTTTTCAATCCCTGTTGGCTGCGGAGTAGGAGGGGGCGTGACCTGACACGGTTGGGGGCGTGGCTTAACAAAGCGCTTCGCATAGGTGATTTAATCTATTTCATTTAATGTTTCTGTGTGTCGTTGCAGAATGGCTGCAGAGTGAGAGGGGGCGTGGTCTGACAGAGTTGGAGGCGTGACTTAGCAAGACGATTCGAACAGTTGTAGTCTATAATTAGTCTATTTTATCTAAAATTTTTGTGTGTTGTTGCAGAGAGAAATTCACCCTCCCACCCCTGCAGCAAACAGAAGTTTATTTTTACCTTTATTTTTTCAATCCCCATTGGCTGCGGAGTGGGAGGGGGCGTAACCTGACAGAGTCGGGGGAGTGGATTAGCAAGACGCTTCACATGGGTGTATTTAATCTATTTCATTTAATGTTTCTGTGTGTCGTTGCAGAAAGAAAGTCAACCTCCCACCCATCCCTGCAGCTGACAGAAGTTGATTTTTACCTTTATTTTTTCAATCCCTGTTGGCTGCGGAGTGGGAGGGGGCGTGGCCTTAGAGTCGGGGCATGGCTTAGCAAAGCGCTTCGCATAGGTGCATTTAATCTATTTCATTTAATGTTTCTGTGTGTCGTTGCAGAATGGCTGCGGAGTGAGAGGGGGCGTGGCCTGACACGGGGCGTGGCTTAGCAAAAGGCTTCGAACGGTTGTAGTCTATAATTAGTCTATTTCATCTAAAATTTTTGTGTGTCGTTGCAGAGAGAAATTCACCCTCCCACCCCTGCAGCAAACAGAAGTTTATTTTTACCTTCATTTTTTCAATTCCCGTTGGCTGCGGAGTGGGAGGGGGCGTGACCTGACAGAGTCGCGGGCGTGGATTAGCAAGATGCTTCGCATGGGTGTATTTAATCTATTTTATTTAATGTTTGTGTGTAGTGTTGCAGAAAGAAAGTCAACCTCCCACCCATCCCTGCAGCTGACAGAAGTTGATTTTTACCTTTATTTTTTCAATCTCTGTTGGCTGCGGAGTGAAAGGGGGTGTGGCCTGACAGAGTTGGGGGTGTGGCTTAGTGAGACCTGGGGCGGGGGTTTTAAGTACTTCTTTTAGGGTGGCCTGAATTAAAGGTCAATACCATGCTTATTTATGAGCCCATGCAATAGGCAGCAGTGGAGGAAAACATCTTTTATTACTACTGAACTGTAGTAATAGAAAAAAACATACGTTATATTTATGGTAACCGGAATACCTTTAACAGTGTCAGTAAATAGAAATGGATGAGATCCTCAGCTGCTGATAATTACCTGGTTGTTATGGAAACCTGCCCTCCCTGTGTGGCTTTGCAGAGAATGGCAGTTGGAGTTTAAAACCAAAGCTCCCAGTTGTAATGTTGGCTAATGGAGATCATATTTTGGGAATATCTCGGGAACGGTACGTCCTAGAGAGATGAGACCTGGTCTAAAACCTTCCCGGACACCTGATGTACCTGTGTGCCAAATTTGGTGAAAATCGGTCCAGTAGTTTGGTCGCGCATAGAGAACAGACAGACAGACAGAAATTCATTTTTATATTATTAAGAGATATATATCTATATATATAAAGATTTTGTGTATGACTATAGATATATAGGTGCATATATGTGTGTTTTTGAAGTGAGTGTTTCACTGTACATAGAATTATTTCAGTTCTATGGATCTTGTCACAAACTGAGGAATGGAGAGAGGAGGATCCTTTTAAAGATCTGGGAAGTTCCTGTCCGGAAGGGGGAGGATCTCTCACAGGTGCTGTCATAGGCTCATGGAAAACGGATTACCGGTAAGCGTAATCTATGTATCTTCCGCTTGCAATTTCTTTTAATTTACAGTATAACGGACAGACAGGTGACAGGCCCTTCTAAAGGAATGAGCAATGGCCAAAATGTTTCTGGAGCAGGCAGAGGTAGCGGCAGAAGAAGGGGGGGGGTTGGTAGCAGCAGTCGCAGCAACCGGCCTGAGCTGCCAGTGTCATCTTGACCGGCAACCCAACGGTCCTTGAATGGTTGACTCGGTCTTCTACTTCGTCGCAAGTGACATCAGACACCCACAGCCAGTGGGTTCCTCTTACACCACGCTTAGTTGGCATGGCCTGGGAACAAGCTCTGTGCCCCCACCTGGTAGGCGGGCAAGTAGTGATGATGAGAGACGCGCGGAAGCTGGTGTTGCGAGTGGTCAGGCACATGACCCTGAGACTGGTGATGGTGACATCAGTGACGTGTAGACAGTAGTAGCCGATCGCATGTGTTTGCTGGGTGAAGAGGTGTTTTCATCAGGAGAAGATTTTGGCAACTTGTACGTGAGTCAGCAGGGTGACAGCAGTGGGAGGTCAGGAGCCAAATGTGCCCGGGGTAGACTGACCGCTATGCAGGGACCTACCTGTCTGGGAGGAAGTAACAGTGTAGGGGTTCATGGCAGCAGCGGTAGCAGGCAGTCAGCATGGTGTGGTGTGGGGAAAAAGCCGCCGGAGGGCGTCAGCATGGCCATTTGCAGAATCTGTGGGCAGAAGGTGAAGCATGACCAGGGTGCCATTGTTGGCACCACACAGCTGCATAAACACATACAACCTACACAAATGACCATCCAGCCATAATCAAAATACAATACTTTATTAAGCAAAAATAACATAAAATTACATAAACATAAAAGTAGCAGATGTCATAAAGTGAGGATACTCTGGTAAGTCAATACATTAAATATTAGCAGATCAGCAATAATAATACATGATAAATAAGTAACTCAGTGCATGAATACTGTAAGCATCCAACCACATGCATAATAAAGTGCCTAGTGCAAACCATAAGGTACCGGGGCAGTAGTCAACACCCCCTAAACACCCTAACAGCAAACAGGGTAAATATCAAAATTGGAGACAAGGCCAAAATTGGCCCGTGCAAGCTATCACATTGACATAACATAAGAATCCATGTGGATACTGACCAGAGTCTGGATACCCGACACGCGTTTCGCCGATGGCTTCCTCAAGGGATAATATTTTTTTGTATATTTTAGGTTTGACCCTAGCCTTTTGGTATGGTAGCTCATTATATAGGTGCTGCATCAACACATGCAGCGTCACCATAAAGTGGCCTGGGAAAACCGTGGTGCTAATGTAGTTCTACAGCCTGAGGCACCAACCGCTGCATCACCCAGTGGCCCGCACCCCTTTTCCCCAAGATCCCAGAGGCGATTGCAAATAGACAATAGTATGCATGCAAAGTATGTGTGTTCCTGGCCAAGTTGCTGGTACTACAGTCCCTCCTTTTCCATGTGGTTGACTCTGCACCTTTTAGAGAACTGATGACTTGTGCCGAGCCAAGGTGGAGAGTCCCAAGCTGTCATTACTTAGCCAAAAAGGCAGTACCAGCCCTGCACATGTATGTTAAACAGAAGGTGGGCCAGTCCTCTAGCCTGTCAGGGTCTGCTAAAGTTCACGGCAGCACAGATGTGTGGAGCTTTAACTATGGTCAAGGACAATATATGTCCTTTACGACCCACTGGGTAAATGTGGTTCCTGCCCAGCCACACCAGCAACTTGGCAAAGTGTCGGCACTTCCGCCTCTATGGTCTCAAGCTGTGGGTCCTTCGCCAATGTCCTCTGGTGCCTTTTCATCCTCTACCTTGTCCTCAGCCTCCACTGCAGGCACAATTCAGAGTGCTCCTCCAGCATACCACATGTGCAGGGCATGGCGGTGTTATGCACATAGTTTGCCTGGGCGAACTGAGTCACACAGGGGAGGAACTGCTCCGTGTCTACCATCAAGAAATCAAATCCTGGCTATCTCTTTGCCAACTGAAAATCAGAACTATGGTCACTGACTACGGTAAGAACATCATGTCAGCACTGCATCAAGGAGGGCTGAGCCATGCGCCCTGCATGGCACTCGTGGTTAATCTGCTTGTAAAGCGTTTCCTGAAGTCTTCCACCCATCTGCAAGACATCCTGAAAATAGCCAGGAAACTGTACATGCACTTCAGCCACTCTTACACTGCAAAGCACACGCTTCTTAAGCTGCAAAGTCAGAATGGCATTCCCCAACATCGCCTCATATGCGACTGTCACACTCTGGTGTGGAGGGTATAGCCACACCAAGTGTAAGAGGGAAGGGAACAGACCGGAGAAGGGAAATGGTCACCTCCTGCAGGAATCCCTGAGACTAGGCCCTGGTTGACTACCAGTATGAACAGGCCTTAGTGGTAGGAGAGTTCATACACAGGAACCTAATTTCTAACTGACCCTGTAGTTAGTGATAGGGGAAGGAGTCAACCCGTTCCTCCAACAGGACGGAGGAATAGGAGACTCCAAACAACGGATAAACACAATAGGGAAAATGACACTTATCTTTATGCAGAAATAGCAGCAACTGGATCTCAGCCAAGAACAGCTCCAAACAACTAAGTCAGCAGAAAGTATAAACCGCAGTGAATACTGGGAAATGAAGGAATAAATAGAGGAAAGAAAATTACCACACCTACAACAGCTGAGGGGAAGGGGTGTGGTAAACAGCAACCAAACCAAGGGGAAAACATGTCAAATTATGTCACTTTTGAAAGCCGCACAGAACGTCTGATACCAGACGCAAGCCCACTCATGACAGCGACGTTTCCACCTGTTGGAACTCCACTCTTCACTTGTTGGACCGACTATATGAGCAGAGGAAGGCCATAAACGATTAGCCAGTGGCAGCTCATGTGTGACACCTGCCACACTCATGAGTGTGACTCAGGCCCTTTGAGGAGGCCACTTTATTTGTCAATCGCCAGGACTAAGAGATGAACAACGTCATTCCACTGCTTCATGTCCTGGAACAGATGCTGCTTAATGCAGATTGTCTGGGCAGGGGACAGGAGATGTGGCGCCTACATCTCACGGCCACCTGAGCCCTGTGGGAGCTGAACTGGAGAGGACAAATGTGTTGTCCTCCTCTGTTTTATAATGAAAAAACTTCTTATTTTCAAATATTTTTGGTTTAATAATACTGTTGGCCCTATAAAGGGCACTAGAGCATTTTTAATACTGAGACACTAGTATTAGCATTACTGAGAGCATTTTACTGAGGCTTTATAGGGGGCATTATTATTCCTGAAGGCACCATAGGGGCATTATTAATACTGGGGGAACTATAGAAAAATTATCATTATTACTGATGGAATTTTAGGGAGTATACTTACTACTGGGGGGCACTATATGGGATACTACAGGGGGCAATATTTCTGTAGACATTTATTTTTTGTACAGTATAGTATTTAGGGGCAATGGGGAGGATAATGAAAAAGTGAGGCTCTCTGTAGAGATGAGACATGGCTCAAAATCATCGGTCTAGTCCGAAAGAGGATGAGAAAAGTGAGCATCTACGTCAGGGCTGATGCCAGTGGAATGCCATTTTCTGCTGTATGCTTGGTAGCCCTGAAAGACTAGGCACTGCATGCTGAAAGTAAGGCTGGCTTAGTACTGTGGTCCATGTCTCATTTCCTCAACTCCTCTCTTCCATATCTTAGAGATAACTGCAATGGTCGAGATCAGGGCTAGTTCCAATCCCAGCAGTTATATCCCTCAGATATTGAAGTGAATAGTGACCTCAACACCCATGTGCTTCACATTGAGAGAGAGTTCCCTCTCTGCGCCCATATGGTCCCTGCAACAGGATCACAGGGTCCAGATGGTTGCTATAGCAGACGGAAGCCTAAATAGATTAAGTTGTAAAACTGACAGGTAACATACACTGCAAAAAATTTGAAAGTGGAAAAAAAAATAAATTAATATATAAAAAGTTTAAAGGAAAAAATCCAATTTATTTGTAAAAATTGCAATATAAACTGCACATAATTGCATATGCTGCATCTGTAATGTCCTGATCTTTAATGGGGGTTGTGCATTCCTCTTCATCCCACTTGACCGAACCTGTAAAAGGAAGCTGGCCGCGCAGTAACCCCTTATGTCACAAGACAATGGTGCAGCACAGAACTGGAACAGAAGGAGGGGGGAGACAGTGCGAGAAAGCAGGTAAGTAAGCTTCCCCTTACAGGTCTGACCGTGCCCGGCGCCCTCCCCCCCCACTTCCCTTATGCTTGCACATCCACATCTTGTTACTTGTCCTCCACGGTGAATGCTGAAGAATAAATAAATCAATAACTGAATTGCTATTTTTAGTCATCTAAACTCCCAAGAACATGGCATGAAAAGTTATCACATAATCATGTTTCACAAAATGATAGTAATAAAAACTATACATTGTCCTACAAAAAGCACAGCTGGCTGGATATGGTGATATGGAAAAAAATTATTTTAATTTAAAAAAAGTGATTTTATGATGCAAAAGTGATAAAGCAATTATATATTTGGTATGGTCATAGTCAACCCACAAAATTAAAGTTTAGTATCTTATTCGCTTGCAAGGTGAACCACTTAAAAATGGCAGAATTGCTATTATTTTGCCGGCCTAATAATTGAATAAAAAATGAACAATGACATTTGTACCTCAAAATAGTACCAGTGGAAACTACAACTTGTCCCGCTAAAAATAACTCCTAGAGCTCTGTCAGCAGAAAAAATGTTAACATGTTATGGCTCATAGAATATTGTGACACAAATTACAAATGTGTTTTTTAAAGTGATATTATCTTAATCATGTCAATCAGCAGAATAAAGTTACAGTATGTTATTTACCCTACATGGTGAATTGAACCCAATGAAAAAAAAACGACAGCATTGCAATTATTTGGCCACCTTAACTCTCAATGTACATAATAAAAAGTGATCAAAAAGCTTATGTACTCCAAAATGGTACCAATAAAAACTACAGACCGTCCCACAAATAACAAGCTTTCATACAGATGCCTTGATTGAAATATCAAAATGTTATGGATGTTAGAATATGGTGATATGAAATACAATTGATACAATGGAAAAAAAAGATTTTATGATGGAAAAGTAGCCTTCATACAGCTGCCTTGACAGGAAAGTAAGTGTTAAAGGGAACTTTTCACTTTGAACATGGTGTCTGAACTGAATGTTGCATGTTAAAGAGCATGACGAGCTGAGTGTGTGTGTGTATGTATGTATATATATATATTATATATATATATATATATATATATATATAGTACTAGCAGAAGGAGCCAGGTAAATTTCATCTATTTAATTTAATAATTTAATGTTTGTGTGTGTCGTTAAAAGATATCGAGAGTGACCTCTACAACACCCCACCTCCTTAACAGTGACCTCCACAGCCCCCCCTTAACACTGACCCCCCCCCCCCCACAGTGCCCCGTCTCCTTAAAATGGGACCTTCACAGCAGTCCACCCCCTTAACTTTGACCTTCACAGCAGCCTGCACCCTTAACAGTGAGTTTCCACAGCACCTCACCCCCTTGACAGTAACCCTCCACAGGGGCCTGTCCCCTTAAGTGACCTCAACAGCAACCACCCCTTAACACTGACCATAGGTCACAGTCTCCTTAACTGTCCTCCACCATTCCTGGCCCCCTTGACAGAGACCTCCACAGCGACTGCCCCTTTAACAGTGACTGTCACAGTACCCCGCTCCTTTAACAGTGACTGTCACAGTACCCCGCTACCTTAACAGTGACCTCACAGTACCCCGCTGCCCCTTTAATAGTGGCCTCCACAGTCCCTTCCTCCCTTAACAGTGACCTCCATAGTGTCCGCCCCATTAACAGTGACCTCCACAGCAGCCTGCCCCCTTAACAGTAATATCTACAGCGCCCACCCCTTTAACTGTCACAGAACCAAGCATGCAACAATGGTAAAAGCAATAGAATAATTTTGTTGGACAACACAATTATACATACATCTATAGATTGTATTTAAATGTATGTATAATTGTGTTGTCCAGTAAAATTATTCTATTGCTTTTACCATTGTTGGATGTGCACTACATTGTGGTTTTCTTTTCTTGGTTCTGTGATAATTGTTTCGGAACCACTTGTGCATTCCGTTTTTATTGTTAGTGTGCCCCCTATTCTTCTGGTTACTCCTCTTTAACTGTGACCTCCACAGCAACCTGCCTGTAGGGTGGCCAGAGATCCATTTTTAGGCTGGACAGTCCGGCTTTCAGACTCCCTGTCTTCCATCCGGCACAGGGCCTGGATTGACGCAGGGATGTCCTGTTGAACAGCTCACTCTGACAGCAGCACTGTGCAGTCTGATCATGAGCTGCAGGGAGAAAGTCACCCTCCACTGCAGCTGACAGAAGTTGATTTTTACCTTCATTTTTGCAATCCCTGTCAGCTGGGGAGTGAGAGGGGTGTGGCCTGACCGAGTCAGGGCGTGGCCTGACTGAGCCGGCGGCAGGGCTTAGCAGTACCTGGAACAGGGCTTTTAAGTCCTTCTTTTGAGGGTGGCCTGAATTATAGGTCGATGCCATGGTAATTTATGAGGAAACACAGAGGGTAGCAGTAGAAGAAAACATCTTTTATTACTACTTAAAGGTAGCTATGTGAAATTTACATTATATTAGGTAATGATTGATGATGAATTAGACTAAAACATAAGTTATATTTATGGTATACCCCTTTAACAGTGTCATCCACAGCGCTCTGCCCCTTCAAATCTGACCTACAGCAGTGAACTGGCTGGGTTGTTATGGAACCCTGGTGTGAAACTGTCTGTATGTGAAAGCTAAGGGCCTGTGAGCTTCTATTGGCTGATAAGGGTCATGTGACCAGGCTTCTATTGGCTAATGCATTTTTTAGGAATATCTCAGGAACGGTACGTCCTGGAGAGCTGAGACCCAGTCTAAAACTTTCCCGGACACCTGATGTACCTGTGCACCAAATTTCGTGATTATAGCAGCGACGGTGCAGATTCCTTTAGCAGACATACATACATACATACATACATACATACTCAGCTTTATATATAACTAGCTGAAGGACCCGGCTTCGCCTGGGTATATTTAATTTATTTCTTTTACTGTTTCTGTGTGTCGTTAAGATATCGAGAGTGCCCTCTACATTGCCTGCCCCTTTAACAGTGACCTCTACAGCGGCCTGCCCCTTTAACAGTGACCTCTACAGCGACCCGCCCCTTTAACAGAGACCTCTACAGCGGCCCGCCCCTTTAACAGTGACCTCTACAGCAGCCCACCCCTTTAACAGTGACCTCTACAGCAGCCCGCCCCTTTAACAGTGATCTCTACAGCAGCCTGCCCCTTCAACAGTGACCTCTACAGAAGCCCGCCCCTTTAACTGTGACCTCCACAGCAGCTAGAGTGGCCACTGTCTTCACCCCAGAAAGCCAGACCTCACCGGCCATTCCCCCAAACGTGAAACAGCGCCCCCAGTTCCCATGAAGACACACCACTAAACATGAGGCGACGCCCCCCCCCTGGCTCCGTGAAGACATGGAGAAGCTGTCTGAGTGTGAGCTACTGAAAGGGTGGACATCCCTGTGTCTGTCCAGGCACTGCGTCGGATGGAGAACAGGTAGCCAGAAAACTGGACTGTCCAGCCTAAAGCCAGACATCTGGCCACCCGAACATCAGCCTGCCCCTAGGGTGGCCAGAGGTCTTGTTTTAGGCTGGACGGTCTGGCTTTCAGACTCCCTGTCCTCTGTCATGCGCAGGGCCTGGATGGACACAGCAGCAGCACTCTCAGCAGCAGCACTGTGCAGTCTGAGCAATGAGCTGCAGGGAGAAAGTCACCCTCCCCCCACCCCTTCAGCTGACAGAAGGTGATTTTTACCAATATTTTTAATCCCGGTCAAATGCAGCATGGAAGGGGCGTGGCCTGACTGAGTCAGGGGTGTGACTTAGTGGGATCTGGGGGTGGTGCTTTTAAGTCCTTCTTTTGAACGGTGGCCGGAATTACAGGTCGATGCCATAGTAATTTAGGAGGAAGGTGGGTACCTATTACTACTGAACAGTAAAAATGTAAAATTTACATTATATGAGGTAATGATTGATGATGAGTTAGTCTAAAACATAAGTTATAGTTATGGTAACCGGCAATACCCATTTACCATTGTCATCCACAGTGGTCTGCCTCTTTAATGCAGACCTAAAGCAGTGAACTGGCTAGATTGTCATAGAAACCTGATGTGTGCCTGTGAGCTTCTATTGGCTAATAAGGGTCATGTGACCAGGCTACTATTGGCTAATGCATTTTTTGGGAATATCTCAGGAACGGTACGTCCTGGAGAGTTGAAAACTGTTCTAAAACCTTCCCGGACACCTGATGTACATGTGTGCCAAATTTTGTGATTGTAGCTGCAGCGGTGCAGATTCCTTTAGCGGGGACACACACACACACACACACACACACACACATACACACACACATACACACTCAGCTTTATATAATATTATATATATATAAATAATTTTTATTTTTTTTTTTTAAATTCCTGCGCATTTTGGACTTTTAAGTCAAGGAGTCCCTCTATGACTTCATACAGAGTTAGCTGTCCAGAATCAGCAGGAATTTGAATGAAGAAAAAAAAAATTATATATATATATAATCTCTGCTGTTTCCCACAGCTGGTGGTCAGGACTGTCTCCTCTCGCCTTAGTAACACAATGAATGAAATACAAGTTATACTGAATCGTTTCCCACAAATATATATATATATATCGATCTGTTCAGCTTCTCCCTCTCTATAACATGCTGGCTGCAGATTATTTAGCATTTTCGTAACAACAGGTTTCCTTTAATGTTACTTTTTCACAGCACTGTATTTGATATTTTATTTGCCCCTTTTACAAATTGCTTTTTTTTTGCACATGAGACAATAACTGCACCCCCCTCCAATATGAATTAACTGTGATTAACAACAGTTTTTAGAAAGCTGAGTTCAGTTTCACTAGCCACACTCAGGCCTGATTACTGCCAGACCTGTAGAATCAAGAAATCATTTAAATAGAACCTGTCTGACAACATGAAGTAGGCTAAAAGATCTCAAAAAGCAATAAATCATGCCCTGATCTGAAGAAATTCAAGAACAGATGAGAAAGAAAGTCATTGACATCTATCAGTTTCAAAAAGGTTACAAAGCCATTTATATGGCTTTGGAACTCCAACGAGCCACAGTGAGAGTCCACAAATGAAGAAAACCTGGAACAGGGGTGAACCTTTCCAGGAGTGGCTGACCTAACAAAATTTACTCCAAGGGCACATTGATCACTCATCTAGGAGGTCACAAAAGAACCCAGAAAAACTTCTAAAGCACTGCAGTCCTCACATGCCTCTGTTAAGGTCAGTTTTCATGATTTAACAATAAGAAAGAGACTGTGCAAAAATGGTATCCATGGGAGAATTCCAAGGCAAAAATCACTGCTGACCAAAAAGAACACAAAGGTCTGTATTTGCCAAAAATATCTTGATAATCCCCAATCCTTTTGGGAAAATATTCTGTGGACTGACGAGACAAAAGTGGAACTTTTTGGAAGGTGTGTGTCCCGTTACATCTGGGGTAAAACTAACACAGCATTTCATAAAGAGAACATCACACCGACAGTCAAACATGGTGGTGGTATTTTGATTTTTGGGGCTGTTTTGCTTCTTGAGGACCTGGAGCGACTTGCAGTAATTGATGGAACCATGAATTTTGCTCTCTATCAGAAAATCCTGAAGGAGAATGTCTATCCGTCAGTTTGTGACCTTAAGCTCAAGCGTACTTGGGTTCTGCAACAGGACAATGATCTGAAGCATACTACTAAGCCCCCTTCTGAATGGCTGGAAAGAAAATAAAACAAACACAAAATGAAGGTTTTGGAGAGGGCTAGTCAAAGTCCAGAATTAAGGGGGGCGTGGCCTAGTGAGCGATGTAGGAAGACACGTGGTGCAGAGCTCCCGCCGCTGTAATCCTGATACGTACCTGCATCTGATCCTGAGGACCCACATTCTACCTAGAAAACAGGTCTGCATGCCTGCTAGGTGTGGTAGCATCTGGAAACACTCAGAATAACAAGGCCAAAGGGCGCAGTCGGCCTAAGCAGGGAGACGGAGGCTCCAGCCCTGAATTCCAAGATGGTTCCGGAGCACATGGAGCTGATCGGGAGGAGAGGCAGAAAGTGGTGGCTGCCAGACTGGAGAGGTTTGCTTGCAACCCCACTGAGCCTGAACACCTAGCTACAAAGTCTAACCCTGAAAGACAGCAGCTGGAGGAGATCCCCCCCACTGCTAACGAAGGACAGCCACCAGACATTTATGGACTTTCCACAAGTAATGGGATGCTTCTACAGAGGAGGGCATGGAGGATAGTGATGTGGATGGGCCTCCCACTGATTTCCCTACAATAATGGTTGTCTTTACTGCTGTTAAGCAGTGTAACATGGCTCTGATTACTCTGAACACCCAGATGGGTATTATAAGAGAAGATATCTCTATTATAAGGCATGATATACAGAACGTCACAGAGCGCACTACTGCAGTAGAAGGCAGAGTCAGCAGCCTTGAAGACAATTTCCCGCCATTGCAAGCAGCGACGCAGAAACACACCCAAGACATAGCAGGTTTGTATGCCAAGGCGGATGACTTAGAGAATAGACTGCGCAAAATAATTTGACTGGTTGGCGTCCCTGAGAAAGCTGAGGGAAATAACCCTGATATGTACTTTGAAACATGGCTGAGCCAGACATTTGGAGCAGATGTCCTCTCTAATTTGTTTGCAGTGGAGAGGGCCCACAGAGTCCCCACTAGACCGGGACCACCAGGCAGACCACCTAGACCAGTGCTGATCAAGATTCTCCATTATAAAGATAGAGATGCTATTTTGCGGAAAGCCAGAAAAAGACCGAATCTGGAGATTAATGGATCTCGTGTGTCACTGTATCCAGATTACTCTGTGGAAGTACAAAAGAGGGGGGCCTCCTTTATGGATATCAAAAGAAGGCTGCGACAGCTTCAAGTTCCGTACTCTGATATATCCTGGCAAGTTGAGAGTTGTGGCACTTGGCACTACAACTTTTTTGGAATCCCCAAAAGAGGCTCTGAGGTGGCTGGACGTCCACGAGAGGCAGCTTTGTCAAGCAGTTCCAGACTGACCTGGGAAGGAGTGAATATAAGTGATAAGAATTGAGAAATAGTAGAGTGCTAAAATGTTCCTTATAGTTGCTACAGGGACTATACCACTCCCTTGCATTTTTTTCTTCTCATTCAGAAGTTCTACTGTTCTCTTTTAGAGTTGTATTTAGACTTGATGTTTATGTTTGATGCAGGGCCATTATGTATGTCTGTTCACTTTATTGAACTGCAGGTATATGATTAGATTTATTCTGATTGCGGCAGGCATAACTTGGAAGGTTGTTAATCAAGACTCACCCCTTAGAATCATTTGAGAGGAAAGTTCTCTTTTCTTTATGTATATGTTTGAATCTTTATGATGTACATGTGTTGCCTTATGTCAGTTTGCTGGGTGCGGTTTAACTGCCCCACCTCTCAGCAGAGAGTTGGATTTCAATGTCTACTTTTTTTCTTTGTTACGGTTAGGTTAAGGGGTAGGGGGGAGGGAGGGTCTCTCCGTGTGGCCATGTGCACTTTGTATCGGTGCTGTTGCACCGTGAAATGGAGAGAGATTGGTTTCATCCTAAAGCAGGAGATTTGTATCCACACATCATGGGGTCTGTGAATTTACTTTCATGGAATGTCAGAGGTCTCAGAGATCCTACTAAACGCACAGCGGAGTTTGATTAAAATTACTACCGCCTTCTACAGTTGGTCTACAGGAAATGCATATGACTAGAGATACCTTGCACTGGCTGAATAGGCGGTAGATTGGTTGAGCGTATCATTCTGTGCACTCCTCATACTCAAGAGTCGTCGGTATTCTCATACATAGGGCTGTACCCTTTCAACTCATTACATCTCATATTGATGGGGAAGGACGATATATTGGATTGCGTTGCGCCCTTTTTCATGTACAATGTGTTATTATCTTTCTATACATTCCCCCACCATTCTCTAGTACAGTTCTTACTCAGGTGCTGGCGTTTGCAGATTCTATGTCTCACTTACCCAGACTGATACTAGGGGATTTTAATAACTTTGTGAATTATGCTATGGATAAATTCCCTGTTGGACAACCTACTCCAGTGGACTCCAGGACCCCCTTCGGGAGGCTGCTGGATGAGCTGGGGTTGATAGACATCTGGAGAGTTAAAAACCCATTAGTAAAGGGGTACTCCTGTGCGTCTGGGAAGTATGCCTCTCTCACGCATTGATATGGCTCTAGGTAACAGTGCAATACTACCATGGGTAAAGAGTACATCTTATGCCCCTACAGTGTTATCAGACCATTCTATGCTATCTGTGGAGCTATGCGTGGGAGAGCTGTAGAAACGGAGGCACCGTAGGTGGAAAATGAACCCATTCTGGATTAAATTAATTAATATGGGTGAGGTTGGGGAACAAATTAAAGAATTGTTTGAGATTAATAAAGGTTCAGTTGAGACGGGAGTGCTTTGGGATGCCATGAAGGCATTTTTGCGTGGAGTGTTTGTCGCTCAGATATCCAGAGTAAAAACAAAAAGCAGAGCTATGGGAATAGAACTCAGCGATAAGTTAATAGAAATGGAGAGGATTCATGTGACAGACCCTTCTCAATCTTCCCTAATGCATCGGAAAGAGGCTCAAGAGGCATTTAATACATAATAGAGCAAGCTAACAACAGAAGGTTCTTTTAGCAACAATGATATTTTGAGGGAGGAGAAGGAGTGGGTCATCTCCTGGCCACTGTAGCTACTGCACAACAGGAGTCGTCTTATGTACATATGATGAAAGATAGCTCAGGTAACCCAGTGGTTGAGACCCCTGGAATTCTTAGTGTTTCAACAGTTCTACTCGGAACTATATAAAACCAATCAGGAATATAGCAATGAAGAGGTTTCCCAATACTTGAATAATGTCAACTTGAAGGTTCTATCAGATGAAGAGAGAAACAACTTAGACTTACCACTTACCTTAAAAGAACTGCAGGCAGCTATAAGTAGTATGAGTAATGAAAAGACCCCCGGTCCTGAGCGGAAGTATTTAAGGCCCTAAGTGATGATCTGTTACCTACATTGCTGGAGGTGTTTCAGGGGGAGAGAGAGGTGGAACGATTGCCTGATTCCTTTTATGAAGCGACCATTGTTGTTCTTCCCAAGCCAGGGAAAGATCAATTACCGGAATCGTACAGACCTATCTGCTTGCTCACAACAGATGTTAAAATTCTGGCGAAAGTATTATCAAATAGGTTGATGGGGTGTCAGGATTCGGGGGCGCTGCGGCCCTCCAGCGGATGTTGGGCGGGTGCGGACGTTCCCGTGTCCTGACGCTATGCGGCGCTCATCCCGAGTGCAAGCCAGAAAATCCTCTTGTAACACTTAAGTTCCTATAGGGTTAAAGGTTTGGCTAGTTTTACTGGCAGGCGTCCCTGCCAGTAATTTTGGTCCATTCTGGAGGTTCTGGAGAGAGTTTTGCAGTAGGTTGGGTATCTTGCTGTCCTTCTCCTCTGCCTTTCACCCCGAGATGAATGGGCAGACTGAAAGACTTAATCAGTCACTTGAACAGTATCTTAGGTGTTTCGTTTCTGAATGTCAGGAAAAGTGGAATGAGTACCTGCCCATGGCCGAGTTCGCTCTAAATAATCATGAAAGTTCCTCGACATGACTGTCCCCATTTTACTGCAACTATGGTTTTCACCCCAGATATTCTGCCGTAACTGGTAACGAATCTAGATTCTCCTCGGTTAAGGACGTCGCTAATTGACTGTGCACAGTCTGGGCAAAGAGTCTTGAGACTCTAAAAAATGCCCAACTCAAGCAGATCAAATATGCGAATGAGAAACGCCATCCTGGTTCTGAATACGTAGTTGGTGACAAAGTGTGGCTCTCAACTAAAAATCTCCGTCTTCGAGTACCATCAGCAAAGTTTGCTCCACGCTTTATTGGTCCCTACATCATCACAGAAATCATAAATCCTGTATCGTTCAGATTGCGACTTCCTGGTTCTCTTCGTGTACATCCGGTTTTTCATAAGTCTTTGTTGAAAAAATATATTCCTGCTGTGGTCGCTCGTTCTCCACCTCTACCCGTGGTTGTTCAGGGAGAGTTGGAGTTCGAAATTGAACGAATTATTGACTCTCGCAACGTACAGAATTCTCTCCAGTACCTTGTACATTGGAAAGGGTATGGTCCTGAGGAGTGTGTCTGGGTGGCTGCCAGAGATCTTCACGCTCCCAGACTCGTTAGAAAATTCTGCCAATCTTACCCTTCCAAGCCTGGAGGTCCTGTTGAGGGTCCGGAGGCCCCTCCTCAGGGGGAGGTTCTGTCAGGATTCGGGGGCGCTGCAGCCCTCCAGCGGATGTTGGGCGGGTGTGGGCGTTCCCGTGTCCTGACGCTATGCGGCGCTCATCCCGAGTGCAAGCCAGAAAATCCTCTTGTAACACTTAGGTTCCTATAGGGTTAAAGGTTTGGCTAGTTTTGCTAGTTTTCATTTTGGTCCATTCAGGGTGTGGCTGGGATCCCTGCTCCTATCACGTCTTGGGGCTGGGACTCTAGCCAGTATTTAGTTTCACACTCGCTATTCATCTGTGCCTGCTATAGAGCCTTGAGCCTTAGCTAGCTACTCTGTGTTTATCCGGTTTTCCTGGTTTCTGTTACTTTACCTACCTTTTGTGTCATCCTCTGTTTATTCCTTGCTTGGTTCCGTTACTTTTTACCCCTTAAGCTCCTGACCTGTTTAGGGTTGATCCTGCTGGTATTTTGTTTTGGTTGTTTCTCGTGTTCCACTTTCTTCAGTGTAATTGCAGTCTTCGGTTGGGGCCGGCCTGTTAAGGAGCCGGGTTCCCAAAAAAAAGGCAGGGACAGTGGTTTGGGAGGAGTGTCAGGGCCTCACTTTGTCTGTGTCATTTGTGTCCCCCTGACCCACTCCTCACATGGGGGTTGTCACTTCCGTAGTGCATCCAGATCATACGGGTTTCATACCATCCAAATCTACTGTGGTTAATCTGCGGAGATTGTTCCTTAATATGCACCCAGTCCCGGGTGGCCCCAACAGCAAGGCAGTTATGTCATTAGACGCTGCAAAAGCTTTCGATAGTTTGGAGTGGGGCTACCTGTGGGCTGTCTTACAACGCATGGGGTTCGGGCCTGTATTTATGTCATGGGTCAAACTACTGTATGTGGCTCCAGAAGCACAGATTAGAGTTAATAATGATTTCTCAGATAGTTTCAAACTTGAGAGAGGGACCATTCAGGGATGCCCACTATCGCCTTTATTATTTGCTATTGCTATTGAGCCACTGGCAGCCCTTATTAGACAGGAATCCCAGATACAGGGTTTTAGGTATTCAAAGGTGGAAGAAAAAGTGGCTTTATATGCAGATGATATGCTATTGTTTTTGGGCGATGTGAATGCATCTGTGATTAAGGTGATGGAGGTTATTGGTCAGTTTGGGAAATTGGGCTATTGTATGTTTTGAATAATGCACCAGTATACCCAAACTACTTATTTCATAGAATGGAGGGTATGTTAAGAGAATTGATCTGGAAGAAAAAAAAAAACAGAATAGCATTGGCGAAATTGCAGCTACCCAAAGGTGAGGGGGGATAGCTGTGCCCAACCTGTGGGTATGCTACCTGTCGGTACAGTTGCAGCATATGCAGGGATGGGGGATAATGGATGGAAAGTTACTCAAGACTCTAAGAGATTAATAATACAGTCTCTGAAAGATCCATTTTGGAGGCTTTAGAGTCGCATAGGTTTCGCCTAAAATCTCCTATGCTACCTACTTTGCTTCTCATACATAAGGTGTGGTGGCAGGTGAGAGATCTACTAGGGGTGACTAGTTGTCCGAAATACACACCGATTTGGAGAAACCCTGGGAGCGTGCAGGGATTACTAATATATGCCATTTATACCTGGACGGAATCTTTAAATCTTTACAATTGCAGACAGAATTCCATCTACCTAATACAGTATTTTCTCAATACTTACAACTACGACACGCTGTACAGAGTCAGGAACGTGAGGGGCCATTGTTGGTGTCGGCAGTGTCCCTAATTGACAATGTGGTCCTGACCAGGGTGTCTTGTACATTGATATCTGTGACACATGCTACTTTATTAGACAAGGTGTTGAAGAATCCAATTGCAGGTCTGAAGGGCAAATGGGAACAGGACGTAGGAGTACTGACAGATGATCAATGGAAAGATGTGCTGGGAGCAGTACCCTTAATATCATTGAGCGTGGCATATCGACGCTCCGTTATTCCTGCTGCACCGAGTGTACAAGACACCTTGGCTTATGTAGAAAGTGGGATTGCGGATAGACTCTGCTTGTCCAAGGTGTACTGCCCCAGAGACCGACCTACTGCACATGTTCTGGTCATGCCCTGAATTGGAGTACTTTTGGTCTACAGTCTATAAACAAATTGAGAAATGCTACACGCTTAAAGTGCCAATGACTCCTCTGGTAGGATATTTGGGATATGTGGGGGAGTTGGTGACTACTGAGGCACATAAAGTAGCTATTGCTAGATTATTTTACACTGCACGTAAATCTATTGCCAAATACTGGATACAACCGAATTCCCCGACAAAATTAGAGTGAATTCAAGCAGCAAATCATATGATTTCTGTGGAAAGCGGGATACATATTAAAAGAGGTACTGTAAAGAAATTTCAACAACAATGGCAAGTCTGTTTGGATGGACCGGGTAAAATGTCCCAGAGATTGACAACTATCTGGGCGGGAATTATACTCAGAGGTGTAGGAGGATTAGGGTAAAAAGAATACAACATGCGATATTCCTATTTGCATATGGCCCCACGGAGAGTGGCGGGAGGGGAGGGATAGGAGGGGAGAATATGCTTTATACAATAATTGACAATGTACACTGGAAATACTGACAACCTTCTTTATTCTGTACCAAAGATATGTCTGTACATTAGATATGTCATTTATGCATACCTCTCTTCTGTATGTTAATGTTTGTTTTTCTCTTAATGTAAAACAATAAAAAAAGATCTGATTAAAAAAAAAAAAGTCCAGAATTAAAACAATCATGCAAAGAAGAGTGGGCCAAAATTCTTCCACAGAGGTGTGAAAGACTCATTGCCAATTATCGCAAACGCTTCATTGCAAATGTTGCCCAGGGTGGTGTAACCAGTTAGATTTAGAAGGCAATTACTTTTTCACATAGAGCCACGTTGGTTTGGATAGCTTTTTTCCCTTAATACATTAAATCGTCATTTAAAAACTGCATTTTTGTATTTAGTCAGCTTATTTTTATCTGATATTCAAATTGTTTCCTAATCTGAAACATTTAAGTGACAAAAACAAAAGAAATCTGTAAGTAGGCAAATAGTTTTTCACAGCTCTGTATGTTCAGGTGGCAGATGTCCACATGGAATCCTACCTGTCCTTTAACAGCTTGTAAATTAGTATTTTGCTGTCCAATGTTAATAGATTGTATGAAACACTTTTTGGGTCAAAAGCAATGGCTACACTGCTAGCTGAATTCCTTTGGGTGTGTCATTTTCACAATGGGGTGATTCCTTTGGGATTTTTCACTGTATTGGTACCTCAGTGACATTGCAAATGTAGCATGGTGCCCCAAGCTATAGCAGCATAATCTGTGCCTTAAAAGCCATATGCCTTTTCTTTCCTTCTGAACTCTGCCATTATGGACCACATATGGTGCATTTCAGTACTAAGGAAAAAATATGTAACATTTGTGGGGTTCTTTTTCCTCCTTTTTAATCTTTGAGAAAATTTAGCTAAAACTGCATGGTATTAGAAATATGTAATTTTCAGCCCCAATTTAAATAAATGTGTGAAACAGTTGTGTTAAAATGCTCACTACACCGCTAGATGAATTCTTTGAAGGGTATAAGGCTAGGGCTACACGACGTCACGTAGGGCACGTGACACACAGGGCACAACTACACTGCAACATGTGTCTGTCGCACGACAATTTTTATATTGATAATCTATGGGGTCACACTGCGACATGCTGCAACTGCAACGCGACAGTCGCAGAAAAATCCATCTTGGATGGAGTTTTAGCGACTGTCGTGTCGCAGCATTTCGCAGTGCGACATCATAGACTATCTTTATAAAAATTGTTGCGTGACATTACTGTGACAAAATTTAGCACGACAAATGTCGTTGTGTAGCCCTAGCCTTATTCCAAAATGGGGTATTTTAGGGTGTTCTTTATGTTTGTTGTAGCTGTTCAAAGCTTTTGAAAACCTGAAATGGTGCCTGAAAGACATCCTAAAAAAATTCAAATGAGCACCTCAGTTTTTGAGTCTGATATTTGAGCATGCTAGGGCCACATATGTGATGTTTCTAAAAACTGCAGAATCGGGGTAATAAATCTGAAGTTGTATTTTTTTTTTTTTTTTTTTAATCACCTGTTGTGTTCCAAAATAATAGAATGAATTTGAAAGTCTGCAAAAAAGGCCATTTAAATTTCATCTCCATTTTGTGTTGATATTGTGAAACACCAAAAGGGTTAAAAGACTTTGTAAATGCCATTTTGAATACTTTTACTTTTTAAAATAGGGTGATTTAGGGAGTTTCTAATATATAGACCCTTAAAAGCAATTTCAGGACTGAGTTGGTTCATAAAAAAAGTTATGGAAATGTTATTAAAAATGTGAAAATTTGCTACTAATCAAGTTTTTTTTAATGTTTTAAATGGGTTGTCTCAATTTGGCAAATTGCATTTATCATGTAGAGAAAGTTAATACTAGTCACTTACTAATGAACATTGCTACCTTTGCTGGCTAGACTAATTTTTACATCACATTACTCTTCTCGTTTCCATGGTTACAACCACCCATCAATCAAGCATTAGTGGCTGTGTTTGCACACTGTCGGAAAAAGTGCCAATCTATGTGCATTCCTATGGTTCCGGCCACCAGCGAGGGCAGGGCTTTTTCCTGTTGTGTGCAAACACGGCCATCGCTCCTGTATTACAAGGTGTTCGTAATCATGGATACAAGCAGTGTATAATGTGATGGCCAAAAAGTCTAGCCAGCAAAGGAAGGAATATGAATAATAACACATTAGTGAGTGGCTTGTATTAAAGGGTTATCCGAGACTATATATAAAGCTCCCCCCCTCATATGCCAGGTCCCTCACAGTGATTATACTTACCTGGATCCCCACTACCTGCGCCGCTCCTGGTCTGCGCACCGCCGCTTCTGCTTCTCGCCGTCATCCAGTGACAGGGGAGCTCAGCAAATGGCAGGTGGGGACGAGGACGAGTCTCCCTAGCGTCACCAGCGATACAAGCCTCCCTAGCGTCACCCCTGCAAAAAATGAGCCCCTGCACAAGACAATTGGCAGAAAAATTACAAGAAATATGGCGTTCAGAAAATGGAGACACCAAAAAAATATTTTTTTTCAAAAGTGCTTTATTATGTAAAACTAAAACAAAGAAAGTAGACATATTTGAAATCATGTCTGTAACAACCTGCTCTATAAAAATAGCACATGATCTAACCTGTCAGATGAACGTTGTAAAAAAAAAGAAATTAAAACGAAGCCATTTTTTTTTCGTTACCTTGCCTCAAAAAACGTAATATAGAGCGATTAAAAATCATAAGTACCAATAAAACTGTCACCGTATCCCATAGTTTCCAAAATAGGGTCACTTTTTGGCAGTTTCCACTGTAGGGGTGCATCAGGGGGGCTTCAAATGCGACATGGTGTCTAAAAACCAGTCCAGCAAAATCCGCCTTTCAAAAACCATACAGCGCTCCTTTTCTTCTACGCCCTTCTGTGTGCCCTTACATCAGTTTATGACCACATATGGGATGTTTCTGTAAACTGCAGAATCAGGGTAATAAATATTGAGTTTTGTTTGGCTGTTAACCCTTGATGTGTTATAGGGAAAAAAAATGGATTATAATGGTAAATCTCCATTTTCCTTTAATTCTTGTGGAATACCTAAAGGGTTAACAAAGTTTGTAAAATCAGTTTTAAGTAACTTGAAGGGTGTAGTTTCTACTATTTAAGCCCCACAAAGTGACTACAGACCTGAACTGGTCCTTAAAAAGTGTTTTTTTTTTTTGTTGTTTTTTTTTTAATTTTTAGAATTGCTTTTAGAATTCTAAGCCTTCTAACGTCCTAAAAAAATAAAATGACTTTTACAAAATGATGCCAACATAAAGTAGACATATGGGGAATGTTAAGTAATAAATATTTTGAGGTATCACTTTCTCTTTTAAAAGCAGAGAAATTGAAAATTGCTAATTTTTCAAAATTTTTGGTAAATTTGGAATTTTTTCATTAATAAAGGTGAAATATATTTACTCGAATTTATGACTGTCATGAAGTACAATGTGTCATGAGAAAACAATTTCTGAATGGCTTGGATAAGCCAAAGTTATTACCACAAAAAGTGACGCGTCATATTTGCAAAAAATGGCCTGGGCAGGAGGGTGAAAACTGGCCCAGGGTAGAAGGGGTTAAGCAAATGCTTTTAAAAAATGATGCCAACAAACTGTACATATGGTAAATATTAACATTTTTGTGAGGTATTAAAAGCTGAGAAATTCAAACCTGAAAAAATGCAATTTTTTAAAAAAAATTTAATGGATTTTCTAAATTTCTTTTATTTTTATATTGGTGAAAATTTGCCACTACCATAAAGTGCAATGTTTAAAAAAAAACATTTTTAGGATCACTTGGATTTCAATTAAAAGATTCCCATAGTTATTACCACTTAAATTGACACATCAACTTTAAAAAGCCCATGCCATAGGTTCACCACCACCAATATTGTATATGACAATCTCTTTCTAACAAAGCTAGAACCAGCCCTGTACAGCACATGGAACCAGAGAGCTCCCCATTCCTTGCTCTGTTAGATTTATATCAAGCTGACAGCTCAAAGGGAGTGTCATTTTTGCTGTAGCTCAGGAGGTATGTATTTTTTGCTGGAGCTCTCTCCTTATTACTGCTCAGGATGCAGTTAAAGAATGAAACTGAGCATCTCAGTGAGCTGGACAAAGAAATAAGAAAAAGAACAAAGAGCAGGTGGCACTATACAGATACATTTTATATTGAATATCTCAGTGGCTATGCAACATTTTTAATTACATGCAATTACAAATGTATTCATATCCAGGTGCTGGTTTGAAAACTGCAGAATATTTTTATAGGAAAACCCCTTTAAGGTGTTAAAACTTCAAATATTTTTGCAATGGTTAGCTTGCTAATTAATGCTTAATACCTTCATCTGAAAAAGAGCGTCAGTAACTTTGTTACATCTACAGCTAAGATTCTTTATTCTGTTGTCTGAGTTTGTCTGAGACCTAACTTTCACAAAGGTGTGTTGGTTGCCAGTTACTACCGTATATCAAGAACGTACTTTTTCATATAATTTCAGACTTTGAACCTAATTTGACTATAAAGGATGAATAGTGGCTCATCAGTTATCACTATTGGAGTTTGAGGTGCTCCTACCCGGTGACTATACCCGCAGTCACAAAAAGTAGAAATAAGTTAATGTATGCAAATGGTGGGCACACTCCACTATAGTTATAACATTACTTTTTCCCCAGTTGTTTCGTTTGTTTTATGTAGAGTTGTCACAAAACCAGAATTTTTATTCAATTTCAGTGCCAAGAAATTACCATATACCATATATTACCATAGAAATACCATTCGATACCACACAATAAAAAAAAAAACAATGCACAAAAAATACCCACACATTAACTTTATGTAGCTGAGCAATGTGAGGTTAATGTATGATTTTTTATTTTATCTTTTTTGCATGTAGTATGATGGGTTCACATACTATGGGTTCAATTATTATAATACTATATATATATATATATATATATATATATATATATATATATATATATATATATATTATAATAATATAATAAATATAATACTGTAATAGTAACCCTTTCAACTACCACCTCACATAATGGACATGGGGTTAATGTGAGGTAAATGAGGGGGTTACTTACTGTTATTGTGAGGCACATGGTTTTATCAATTTTGACCCCTATGTGCCTTACATTGATAGTAAATAACCCTATCAATTACCTCACAGTAACCCAATGTTGCCCATTGTGAGGTACATGATGGGATCACTATTACTCTTAATGTGAGGCAAATGTAGGTTCAAACTGATAAAACCATGTGCCTCCCATTAATAAGTAATCCCATCATGTACCTCTACACTAGAGATGAGCGAACATGCTCGTCTGAGCTTGGTGCTCGTTCGAGCATTAGGGTACTCTTAGGTGTTCGATACTCGGGCGAGCATCTCGCGATACTCGAGGAAATGGCTTCTTCCTCTTCCTGCATGTTTGGCGGCTTTTTCTCAGCCAATCAACTTGCATGAGAGTCTTTGGTACCCCCTAGCATCACGTGGAGCCCCTACAAGTCGATAGCAGGAATTGGCTGGCCAGATCAGATGACCTGAGAATATAAGAATCTGGTCCCGCGATGCTCGCCTCAGACGCCGACTGAATGAAATTAAGGATAGAGCTGCTGTCTGTCAGGGAGAGTGTTAGGGCCTCAATTTAGAATTTGGTTAGGCAGGAATCATCCACAAAGAACCCAACAGTCCTTCTATGGGCTACAAAGACCTTTTTTTTGGGGGCCGCCTCTCGCTGGCTGGGACTTGTAGTGCAGCTACTGCCATCTTGGCTGCACACTGTGCACAGCGACTGGTGGCAGAAAGGGGTCAGCACATGGTCCACACAGACCCCAATGAAATTGCCCAAAGTCCTCTCAGTACTCATTTTTGCTGCTGCTGTACCTTGGTTTGCTGGGATCTGTAGTGCAGTCTAAGGAATACGTTTTTTTCTCTCATAGAGAATATACAGTCAGTACTAAAGAGTCTGTTTCTACAGTCCAGTGAAAAATTGTGTGGTGTCGATACACTAGCCGCATAGAGTCCTTTTTTTTCTCTGTTATAGTACTACAGTCCAGTGGAAAAATTGTGTGTTGCCATACACTAAGCGCGTTCTTGTTAATAATAGAATGTCTAGTCACAGTAGCTGGTTAGCTACAAGTTAGAGAATTTTACAGTTGTCTTTTATATATTAGTGAAAAATTGTGGGTGGGTACACTAGCGGCAGTCTAAGAATATACAGTTTTAGACATCTTTTCTCTGTTTATATACACTCAGTCCAGTGAACAATGTGTGTGTGTGCGTATACATAGCGCCAGTCTAGAGAATTCTTTTTTTTATATTTTTATATATACTACAGTCCAGTGAACAATTGTGTGGTGTGCGGTACACTAGTGCAGTAGACACTAGCCTGAGTCTAGAATACGTTTTTTTTCTGTTATATAATACTACAGTCCAGTGAACAATTGTGTGGTGTGCGAAACATGTAGCCGTGCACAGTCTAGAGATTCCTTTTTAGTTTCTTTTTTAGAGTATTATTGTTACATTCCTAAATTCTACACCATTTGTGTGGTGTGCGATACACTAGCCGCAGTCTAGAGAATTCCTTTTTTTTCTCCTCTGTTATAATCCTACTCCAGTGAAAAATTTTGTGGGTGCGGTTACAATAGCCAGTGAACAAAGTTGTGATATAGTAGCAGTAGGAAGCCTTCCATTTGAACATCCGTCAGTCTAGAGAATTCCTTTTTTTTCTCTGTTATATATACTACAGTCCAGTGAAAATAATTGTGTGGTGTGCAGACTACAGTCCAGAGAATTCCTTTTTAGGGTTAGATATACTACAGTCCAGTGAACAATTTTGGCCTCAGATACTAATTCTACAGTCTACTGAATACTGTTTTGCCCTCAGATATTAATTCTACAGTTTAGTGAATATACAAAATGGTGAACCCCAGGGGTAAGGGTCGAGGACGTCGGCGTCCAAGTGATGTAGGGGGCAGAGGCCGTGGTCCTGGGCAGGGTGACACAGTATCTGCTGACGAGGGAGCATTGGAACGCCGCAGAGGTTCGCTCCCTAGCTTCATCTTGCAACTTACAGGGTCACGTGGTACACCACTATTGAAACCACAACAGTGCGAACAGGTGATGACGTGGATAGCGGATAATGTGTCCAGTAATTTATCCACCACCCAATCTTCCACGCAGTCCACCCACGCTAGCCAAGGGAGTAGACCTCTGGCTCCTTCAGCTCAACCTCCTTCCCCCCAGCCTGCCGCCCCCATGGAAAATATGCATTCAGATCCGGCATACTCCCAGGAACTCTTTTCAGGACCCTTCCCAGAGTCACAAACCACTGCTCAGCAGCAACCTGAGCAGTTGCTCTTTCCAGATGCCCAAAATTTCGAACTTTCGCAGTCTGTGGGTGATGAGTGTGGACTTAGTGCAAGTAGTGTGTCAATAGGTGTCGGATGATGATGATGAGACACGGTTGTCAGACAGTGACGTTGTTGTCAGGGCAGTACGTCCGAGGGGGGAGCAGAGTGAGGAATCGGAGGAAGAGCTGGTGGATGATGAGGTGACTGACCTGAGCTGGGTTGGTAAGCCTAGTCAAGACAGTGCTTCTGAGGTGGAGGTAAGTGTAGCACCAGAACAGGTTGGAAGAGGCAGTGGGGTGGCCAGAGGGAGAAGCAGGGCCAGAGCAAGTAGATCAGCAACTATTTCATGGAGTGAAGCTCCCGTGCCGTGGCCTACATGTTCGCAAGTCTGGAGGTTCTTTAAAGAAAGCGAGGATGACCGACGGACTGTGGTGTGCAACCTGTGCCAAACTAGGATCAGCAGGGAGCCACCACTACCAGCCTAACCACTACCAGCATGCGCAGGCATATGAGTGCTAAACACCCGACTCAGTGGAACCAAGGCCGTTCACCTCCTGCGGGTCACACCACTGATCCTTCCCCTGTGTCACATGCTGGCTCTGCGAGTCAACCCCCCGCCCAGGACCCAGGCACGAGCGCCTCCCGCCCTACAACCATCCCTTCACCTCCACAATCCTCCACACCCTCCACCAATGTGTCCCAGCGCAGCGTTCAGTTGTCTTTACATCAGACATTTGAGCACAAGCGCAAATACAATTCCACCCACCCACATGCACAAGCCCTAAACGTCCACATCTCCAAACTGCTGAACCTGGAGATGCTGCCCTATAGACTGGTAGAGACTGAGGCTTTCCGCAACCTGATGGCAGTGGCTGTCCCTCGGTACTTGGTCCCCAACCGCCACTATTTTTCCCGATGTGCTGTCCCAGCCCTACACCAGCACGTGTCAGAGAACATCATCCGTGATCTGACCAACGCGGTTACTGAGAAGGTCCACCTAACCACGGACACGTGGACAAGTGCTGGCGGGCAGGACACTATATCTCCCTGACGGCACATTGGGTTAAATTGGTGGAGGCTGGGACCGAGTCTGACCCTGGGGCCGTGTGCTGCCCACACCGAGGATTGCGGAGCCTACCTCGGTCACGGTTTCTCAGGCTTATTATGACTCTTCCTCCAACCCCTCCTCCTCCTACTCTCAATTACCATCCATGAGCACGGCGCCTTCAGTCGGTAGCTCTAGGCGCAGCAGCACTGCCGTGGGTAAGCGGCAACAGGCGGTGCTGAAACTGCTGAGCTTAGGTGACAAGAGGCACACCACCCAAGAGCTGTTACAGGGCATCACGGCGCAGACCGATCTTTGGCTGGTGCCGCTGAACCTCAAACCAGGCATGGTTGTGTGTGACAACGGGCGTAACCTGGTGGCGGCTCTGCAACTCGGCAGAATCACACGTGCCATGCCTGGCCCACGTGTTCAATCTTGTGGTTCAGCGGTTCCTCAAGACCTACCCCAATTTGTCTGATTTGCTCACCAAGGTGCGACGCATCTGTGCGCATTTCCGCAAGTCAACCACAGATGCTGCCACTCTCAGGGCAGTGCAACGGCGCTTACAACTGCCAGCTCACCTACTGTTGTGCGACATGCCCACGTGATGGAATTCCACATTACACATGTTAGCCAGGGTTTACCAGCACCGCAGAGCGATTGTAGACTGCCAGATGACAACTTCCACGAGAACTGGTAGTCAGGTTGGTCAGCTTCCTCAAGTCTACAATGAGGAGTGGACGTGGATGTCTGATATCTGTCAGGTGTTAAGCAACTTTGAGGAGTCAACACAGATGGTCAGCGGCGATGCCGCCATTATCAGCGTCACCATCCCGCTGCTTTGTCTGCTGAAAAACTCAGTGCTCAGCATGAAGTCAGAGGCTTTGCACTTGTCACAGGAGATGGGGGAAGAAGATACGTTGCTTGATAGCCAGATCACCCTCAGGTCTGTTTCTCAGCGCGTATTGGAGGAGGGGGAGGGGAGGAGGAGGAGGAGACTGGTGGCGAGACTGAAGAGGGTACCAATGCTCATTCCTTCTTATCTGTTGAGCGTGTATGGGTTGAAGAGGAGGAGTTGGAGGAGGAGGAAATGGAGAGTCAGCCTATTGAGGAGAGGGAATTCTTGCATGTTGGGACTCTGGCGCACATGGCTGACTTAATGTTAGGCTGCCTTTCCCGTGACCCTCGCGTTAGAAACATTTTTGCCAACACCGATTACCAGGTGTTTACCCTCCTGGACCCCTGGTACAAGCAGAACTTTTCCACTCTCATTCCTGTAGAGGAAAGGAGTATGACAGTGAATCAATATCAACAGGCCCTGGTGCACAAGTTGAAACTATCCTTCCCATCTGACACCGCTAGCAGCAGAGGACGTAGTTCTGTGGGCCAACTAGTGGGGGAGAGGAGGGGAGCAGGCAGCTTGTCAAGCACTGGCAGGGGAACACTCTCCAAGGCCTTTGCCAGTTTTATGTCACCCCAGCAAGACTATGTCTAGGCAGAGTAGGGGGAGCTGTTCAGAAAGATGGTGAGGGAGTACCTAGCTGACCATGCCAACGTCCTGCGTGATCACTGTGCTCCATACAACTACTGGGTTGCAAAGCTGGACACGTGGCCCGAACTGGCGCTGTACGCCTTGGAGGTGCTGGCCTGCCCTGCCGCTAGCGTGTTGTCTGAGTGGGTCTTCAGTGCAGCTGGTGGCATCATCACTGATTAAGCGTACACGCCTGTCAACTGACAGCGCTAACAGGCTGACGCTTATTAAAATGAATAAAGCCTGGATTTCACCGGAATTCAAATCTCCACCGGGGGAAAGCAGCTCAACATGAAGATTCTTCATGTATCCTCCTCCTCCTTCTCTTCTTACACAAACGCTGAGCCAACAGGCAATTTTTCAGAGGGCCACCTACAGGCCCTCTCTCCAATCAATTTTTCAGGAGGGTCAACTACAGACACTCTAAAACAATTTTTTTGGGAGGCTCACCTACAGCCATTTGACTGCAATCTCAGTCTGACCAAGGCATTGGTGGTGTCACCGCCATGCTTTGTCAGGGTAAATTTATATGTGGTTCACCTGCTACCTCAGTCTAACTTGGTCACTCTGGGTTCACTGCCATGCTGTGTCAGGGTAAATTTATATGTGGTTCACCTGCTACCTCAGTCTAACTTGGTCACTCTGGGTTCACTGCCATGCTGTGTCAGGGTAAATTTTTATGTGCTTCACCTGCTACCTCAGTCTAACTGGGTCACCCTGTCACTGCTATGCTGTGTCAGGGTAAATTTTTATGTGGTTCACCTGCTACCTCAGTCTAACTGGGTCACTCTGTCACTGCTATGCTGTGTCAGGGTAAATTTTTATGTGGTTCACCTGCTACCTCAGTCTAACTGGGTCACTCTGTCACTGCTATGCTGTGTCAGGGTAAATTTTTATGTGGTTCACCTGCTACCTCAGTCTAACTTGGTCACTCTCTTGTCACCGCTATGCTGTGTCAGGGTAAATTTATATGTGGTTCACCTGCTAACTCAGTCTAACTTGGTCACTCTGGGTTCACCGCCATGCTGTGTCAGGGTAAATTTATATGTGGTTCACCTGCTACCTCAGTCTAACTTGGTCACACTCTTGTCACCGCTATGCTGTGTCAGGGTAAATTTTTATGTGGTTCACCTGCTACCTCATCTAACTTGGTCACTTGGTGGTGTCACCGCCATGCTGTGTCAGGCTACATGTTTGGGTGGCTCACCTGCTACCTCATCTAACTTGGTCACTTGTTGGTGTCACCGCCATTCTGTGTCAGGCTACATGTTTGGGTGGCTCACCTGCTACCTCATCTAACTTGGTCAGTTAGTGGTGTCATCACCATGCTGTGTCAGGCTAAATTTTTGGGTGGCTCACCTGCTACCTCATCTAACTTGGTCACTTGGTGGTGTCACCGCCATGCTGTGTCAGGCTAAATTTGTGGGTGGCTGACCTGCTACCTCATCTAACTTGGTCACTTGGTGGTGTCACTGCCATGCTGTGTCAGGCTTATGCCTGCGTCCTGGGGCGGGGGATAGGACAGCTGTGCCAGCATGGGCAGTGGTGTCACCCGCAGGCGGTGATGGACCTTCGTTGCACCTAGTTGGGTGCTTTCCTAACATGTGCCAGCGCATGTGCCTTGCCCATCTTGGTCTGGGTCAGCACAATTGTCTTGAGGGTCACTACCAGGCTGTTGCCCAGAATTTGGCATAATGGTACTATTAGGCAGCCTCAGAGGCATCCATGCATGCTGCCCCTGCTGTTTTCTGTCCATTTCCGTGGTTTTTCCATCATTTTCTGAGGTTTCCAGGTTTTCAGGCAACCTTCCCTGTGCAGAGCTTTGGTCCCCAGCAAAAATGCTCGCGTCTCCCATTGTCTTCAATGGGGTTCGTTATTCGAAACGAGCACCCGAGCATCGGGAAAAATTTGACTTGAATAACGAGCACCCGAGCATTTTAGTGCTCGCTCATCTCTACTCGTCACATAACGGGCAACATGGGGTCAATGTGAGGTACATGTTGGGATTACTTACTATTAATGTGAGGCACATGGTTTTATCAGTTTGGACCACCATGTGCCTCGCATTAAGTCAGTAACCCTATCATGTACCTCACATTAACCCCATGTTGTCCATTATGTGAGGAGGTACATTATGGAGTTATTATTAATGTGAGGCACATAGTGTTATTAATTTTTAACCGCCATGTGCCTCATATTAATAGTAAGCGACACAATCATTAACCCCATATTGCCCATTATATGAGGGACATGATGGGTCACTGTTACTATTAATGTGGGGCACATGGAGGTACTAAAATCATAAGACCATGTGCCTCACATTAATACAGGCTTACATACCTGTAAAAACAGCAGGAAACTTATTCTGCAGCAAGATCATTCTGGAGGATTTCATTGCCATTTCACTGAAGCTTTTCACATGAGCGGTGTTTTTCACGCATCAGTTCGCCGTTGCGTGAAAATCGCAGCATGTTCTATGTTCTGCGTTTCTCACGCAGCCCTGGCCCCATTGAAGTTAATGGGTCTGCGTGAAATCCACATCGCATCCGCACGCAAGTTCACTGATGGTTGCTTAGAGATGTTGTTTGTAAACATTCAGGTTTTTTTATCACGCGCGTGAAAAACTCATCAAAACGCTTTGCACCCGCGTGGGAAAAACTGAACGACCATACGCAATCGCAGTAAAAACTGACTGCGATTGTGTGCAGATTTTCCAGAACGCATCCGGACTGAATCCGTGACGCCCGTGTGAAAGAGGCCTAAGAGCATTTTCATATTTTGAATATCAAGAAGTTTCCCCCATAAAAAAAAGAAAACATCAGACTCAAGTGATTTCCATTCTTCCCATCTTGCAGGGCATTGTCCTTACTGTACTGCCTGAAGTAGTCTAGAATGCAGCAGCTTTTAGGCAGGATTTATTTAAGTAAAACATTGCAGCTGTCAGATGCCATTCTATTTCACAAGTATTTTATTAATTTTGGAGCAATGCAAGTAAAAGTGCACATTCAAGTAGACATACATATGTCCAATAGTCGCATCTCCATTATACAGGAAACTTAATACAGGAAATTAAACAGTAAAATAAAACAATAACAAAAAATAAACGTAAACTTAAAATTTAGGCCAGAGATAAATAGCGAGTTAGCGTTAAGACTAGTAGTAAAATCATATTATAAAGAGCTTCTAGTGGGGTATTTCTGGAGCCACCTTGTCCAATGCTTTAAATACCTGTCATAAGTCCCTCTACAAGAATCCATAGTGCTCTCCATTACACAATTATATCCTACTCTGTTGACAATATCATGAACAGTAGGAATCTGCGTAGATCTCCAAAACTTAGCGATCAAAATTTTTTTGTGCATATCATTTAGACCTATAAAGAGCAGACAAAGGTTGGGTCACTAGGAACGGTTATCTCAAATTACTCTTTTAAGAAGGTTAGTACTTCCTTCCACAGAGTTGTAATTCTCTCACAATCCCAGAAAATATGCTTAATATCTCCTACTTTTCTCTCACACCTCCAGAGCATGTCAGAGACCTCTGTAACTCACTTGACCATTTGGACACCCCTGCGATATCTTCAACAGGTTCACAATCCAATAATAGTTTATAGATTTTTGATATCCCTTTAGCGTGGCCTGAATTGCCAAAAAAGAAACTTTCAAAAAGTGGGCTGGAGGAGTTCGGGGACCGAGGGAGGGATGTGAGAAATGATCTCAATTTAAGGTATTTATAAAAACTTCTAGTTGATATACTGTAGGAGGAGGTTATTGTAGAAAAGGGAACCAAACAATCAGATTCCCAAATCTGGCTTATGTCAAGGATGCCCGCCTCGATCCACTCAGTAAAAGAGACATTTGGTATACAAAATTCCAATGTGGACAACGAAATATAGGGTAATTTGAACGCTATTAAATGTTTCCCTTTCACTATTTTTGACCAGAAATTAAAGCTAGCTTTCACTGGTGGAAGGAAAGACATAGTAGGGACAGGCTTTATCAAATTCATCTTCAAACAGTCTTTTAAAGAAGCATGCCCAATTACTTTTGTTTCCATTTTAACCCATTGTGGAGCTTTGTCCTCCATGAGCCAACACCTGGTTTGGTCTAATATGGTAGCATGATAATATAAATATAGGTTCGGAAGGCCCAGACCCCCTTTTCCCACAGGCTTGTATAATGTGGATTTAGTGACTCTATGCCTTTTACGATTCCAAAAAAAGTTATTTATCAGAGATTGAAGCTCCGTTATAAAGCGGTTGGGAATTAATATAGGGAAATTTCTAAACACGTATAGTATTTTAGGAAGAGCCATCATCTTCACTGCTGCTATTCTCCCTACCCAAGATAAATCTAACTTGGAGAAAGATTCTAAATCTTCCTTAACCCTTTCAAGCGACAGCCAGTTTGGACCAAATGCCGGAGCCCCATTTTTCAAATCTGACATGTGTCACTTTATGTGGTAATAACTTTGGAACGCTTTTACTTATCCAGGCCATTCTGAGATTGTTTTCTCGTCACATATTGTACTTCATGACAGTGGTAAATTTGAGTCAAAATATTTCATTCTTATTTATAAAAAAAAATACCAAATTTACCCAAAAATTAGAAAAATTAGCAAATTTTAAAATGTCAATTTCTGTACTTTTAAAATACATAGTAATACCTCCAAAAATAGTTATTACTTTACATTCCCTATGTGTCTACTTCAGGTTTGGATCATTTTGAAAATTACATTTTATTTTTTTGGGACGTTTAGAAATTTAGAAGCAAATCTTGAAATTTTTCACAAAATTTCCAAAACCCACTTTTTAAGAACCAGTTCAGGTCTGAAGTCACTTTGTGAGGCTTCCATCATAGAAATCACCCAAAAATGACCCCATTTTAGAAACTACACCCCTCAAGGTATTCAAAACTGATTTTACAAACGTTATTAACCCTTTAGGTGTTCCACAAGAATTAAAGGAAAATGTAGCCAAAATTTCCGAATTTCACTTTTTTGGCAGATTTTACATTTAAATAATTTTATTCCGAGAATAAATCAAAGGTTAACTGCCACACAAAACTCAATTATTACCCTGATTCTGTAGTTCATACAGAAATGCCCCATTTGTGATCATAAACTGCTGTACAGGCACACGGCAGGGCGCAGAAGGAATGGAACGCCAGGGCAGATTTAACTGGAAAAATTTTAAGTTGCCATGTCACATTTGATGCACCCCTAGAGTAGGAAACTCAAAAAAACTGACCCCATTTTGGAAACTACGGGATAAGTTGGCAGTTTTGTATTTTAGGGTACATACGATTTTTGGTAGCTTTATATTACACTTTTTGTGAGGCAAGGTAACAAAAACTAGCAGTTTTGGCATTGTTTTTATTTTTTGTTATTTACAACATTTATCTGACAGGTTAGATCGTGTGATATTTTTATAGAGCAGGTCGTTACGGACGCGGCAATATCTAATATGTATACTTTTTTTTTATTTATACAATATTTTTACACAATATTTTTGAAGCACAAAAAAAAAATCATGTTTTAGTGTCTCCATAGTCAGAGAGCTGTAGTTTTTTTTTATTTTTTGGACGATTGTCTCAGGTAGGGGCTCATTTTTTGTGGGACGAGATGACGGTTTGATTGGTACTATTTTTGGGGGCATATGCTTTTTTGATCGCTTGGTATTACATTTTTTGTGATGAAATGTGACAAAAAATGGCTTTTTTTAGACCGTTTTTATTTTTTACGGTGTTCACCTGAGGGGAGAGATCATGCGATATTTTTGTAGAGCAGGTTGTTACGGACGTGGCGATACCTAACATGTATACTTATTTTTATTTATTTAAGTTTTACACAATATCATTTTTGAAACTAAAAAAATCATGTTTTAGTATCTCCATAGTCAGAGAGCTGTAGTTTTTTTAATTTTTTGGGCGATTGTCTCAGGTAGGGGCTCATTTTTTGCGGGACGAGATGACTGTTTGATTGGTACCATTTTGGGGTAAATACGCCTTTTTGATCGCCTGCTATTACACTTTTGTGTGGCAAGGTGACAGAAAATGGCTGTTTTGGTATAGCTTTTTTTTTTTTAAAAAATGTTTGCGTACACCTGGCGGGTTGGACCATGTGATGCTTTTATAGAGCCGGTTGAAACGGACGCTGCGATACCGAATATGTGTACTTTTTCTTTTGTTTACTTTTTTTTACTTCATTTGGGGAAAAAGGGCGCTTTTTTTTACTTTTTTTAAACTTTATTTTTTTTACTTTTTTACACTTTTTTTTTTACTTTTTACATTTTTTTTTTAATTTATCAAGACCTATTTGGATCTTGAAGATCCAGTGGGCTTGATGGCTATACAGTGCATTGCAATAGTCATCTATTGCAATGCACTGTATCAGTCTTACACTAAGTCTTATAAGACACTGCGGGTCTAATCAGCCTTAGGTACTTGGCACCCAGGACGCTTTGGTAAAGCGTACGGTTGCCATGGTAACCATCGGGCCGCTGCCATTGCAGCAGCGGCGGCCCGATGGAAGAGAGAGGGAGCTCCCTCCCTCTTAACCTCATGGATGCTGCAGGCGGCTACTGACCGCAGCATCTATGGGGTTAAACAGCTTAAATCGGTGCCAGCACCGATTTCAGCTGTAGCAGCAGAGTGTGAGCTGTAATTACAGCTCACACTTTCTGCTGATGGCAGCGGCTCCGATCCTGAGCTGATTATTAAGTTCACAGATAAGGATCACATATCACCCCCTTCATCGGAATGTGAGTCTATTAGCTTAAAAGCTAGTGTATCTCTAATGGCAATAGAAACACCTCTCTTTTTTACATCAGCCGAAGCCGAAAAAATAAGGGAATTTTTTATGCTTCAGTCTGTGAAGATCCGCTTTGACCAAATGCGTTTCTTGAATGCATAAAACATAAGTTTTTTCTTTAATGGCATCACGCCATAGCTGAGATCTTTTAAAGGGACTGTTAATGCCCTGAACATTCAGGGAAGTAAATTTAAAGGGAACCTGTCACCTCCTTTAGGCAAATTAAACTGTAAACATTACCTTAATGTATAGACCAGTGTGATTCAAATGAAGTTCCTGATACTGAGAACTGCCTGGTGAAGCTGTAGTAAATTGAACTTTTATTCCTCCTGCGCGCACTTTTCCGAGTCATCTTGAAGTCAAGGGGGCAGCGGCCTCCTTGCTTCGAGTCAAGAAAGCCACTCCCCACTTCCCAGTGATAGACAGTTTGCCTGGGTGCTGGGGATCGCGCAAATCTAGCGCATGCGCGTTGCGCGATTTCTGACTGTGCGATCCCGGCCCCGGCTCTTCAGTTTGCCGGCGCTTCTGTGACCCCTTGTGTGCGGGGACGGCGGGCGCGCTCTCGCAAGCGCGCTCGCTTTGTAATGCGGCGCATGCGCAGAGACAGGAGAAGCGCCGGCAAACTGAAGAGCCGGGGCCGGGATCGCACAGTCAGAAATCGCGCAACGCGCATGCGCTAGATTTGCGCGATCCCCGGCACCCAGGCAAACTGTCTATCACTGGGAAGTGGGGAGTGGCTTTCTTGACTCGAAGCAAGGAGGCCGCTGCCCCCTTGACTTCAAGATGACTCGGAAAAGTGCGCGCAGGAGGAATAAAAGTTCAATTTACTGCAGTTTCACCAGGCAGTTCTCAGTATCCGGAACTTCATTTGAATCACACTGGTCTATACATTAAGGTAATGTTTACAGTTTAATTTGCCTAAAGGAGGTGACAGGTTCCCTTTAAGAACCATTTTGGGAGAGTATAAGAAGTGCTGGAAGCCGATCTGCACAAACCCGAATACCCCACAGCGTGTGGCACACCATTGCTGTAGATTCTGACATGCTTCTCCATAACACAATATAGAAAAACTCACATATCTGGCATAAAAAAAACAAAAATAAAAAGTGTAAAAAGTGGTAAAAAACAACAAATAGTTAACTTTTAACCAGAAACCCAACACTTCAGATCCCAAAAAATGGAATCCCATAACACCCAAAGGTGGAGTACGGTGTAATCTCACAGGGACTAGTGTGGGTTACACTCCCAGAATCGGCCAATCAGGACCGAGATAATAAAGACATTGCATAGTTGGAAGAAAAAAGCAATAAAACAAGTATAGGAGAGGAGAATAGACAGTCTCACAATCTTGTTAAGTCATTCGGAGAACTTCGGGATCGAACCACTGACCATTCTTCATCTAGGCGACTAGGGGAAGGAGGCTTGGATACAGGTGTAGCTCCAGAGGAAAAGTCCAGATTCCAACTAGATATTAACCTGGAAGCTTCTGCCGGATTCAACGCTACCACTTTGCCTCCATCTTTTGCAATTAGTAACTTAGCAGGAAATCCCCACCGATACGGAATCTTATTAGCTCTCAAAATTTTAGTAGCCTCCTGAAATTCACACCTTTTCGCTAAAGTAGCTGCGGATAAGTCCGTGTAAAGAGAGAACGGAATCTTTCTGGAACCTCTGGATTTAATCTTGCTGCTGCCATCAGGTTTTCTTTGACATGAAAAAAGGTAATTCTAGCTAAGACATCTCTAGGAACTTCAGCAGGTAGACCTTTCGGTTTAGGGATTCTATGGGCTCTATCTATAAAGAGCTCTGTTTGCGGAGTATTACGCAGTAAGATCGTGAAAAAAACAATCAAAAAATCATGTAACTGGTAGGGTTTCCCCGCTTAGGAATTCCACAGAACCGTATATTATTACGCCGGGATCGGTCTTCTAAATCAATTATTTTTGCACGTAATGCCACCATCTCTTCATCCCTTTCATTTGTGGTATCCACCACATCATTATGAGCTTTAGCAAATTCAGACGTCTTGTTTTCTAGATGCGAAGTGCGTCTCCCCACTGCCACCAATTCTTGTTGTAATGAGCCAAGCATGGCGTGAAAATCTGCCTGTATAGATGCTCTTAGATCCCCCATTAATGATTTCAAAAATGCTTCAGTTATTGGTTTTTCATCATCTGCAATATTTGTAGCAGGTGTGGATGGGGATGGAATCATCATAACACGGTCCGCATAATGTGACACTGTAGTGAGGACCTGGTTTTGAGGTAGGCCCGTGCCATGAAATTGGGGCGCTGCCATAGTTTCATATGTTTGAATATCTCCTGCTATGTAGGTGTAAATATGGCTGCTTTGGTGTAATATTGCAGCGGAGGCATGAGGAGACAATGCCTGTGTAGATTGTGGCCCTAGAGTGAGGGTGAGTGGGAAGGAGTACTTGCCGCCAGTTGCTGAGCCCGCGCTGCTTCTCCTGAGCTCCGGAGCGCACTGCCACCGCCGCCATCTTGTGGAGCGCCGGCCGCGGGAAAAAACTCTGTGAGTTTACCCGTTGTGCCCTTCTTCCTGGTCTTGGTCATGGCCCCTGATGTCAGTGGTCCAGTCCTCTCCCTGAATACCGGGAACAGCTTGATTTGAAGTGCGGTGAGCCGCTCTCTCGGTCCTGAAGCGCCGGAGCTGAGCAGAGACGCGTCTCACTCCATGCGCTGCTGGCCACGCCACCCCTTTCAGATGCCATTTTAAAGTGTATAGCAGATTATTCAAAAGTGTAGCTACAATGTTTATTTTCTGTTTGTAGTATATTTTGGTGGCATTTTCTGGGTTCAGTCTGGGTGTGACCTTTTTTGCTGTTTTTCTTTTTTATTAGACTTACAAACAGCAGAAAAAAAATAAAGCCATACCCTTGGGGTCCTTTTACATTCACAAATAAGTTGTCAGATCCATGATATTGCAGGTCAACTGGCATTTGAATTTATGGCATACTAGCAGAAGGACCCAGCTTCACATGGGTATATTTAATCTATTTCATTTAATGTTTGTGTGTTGTCAAGATATCGACATTATCCCCCACAACAATGACCTCTACAGTGCCTGCCTCCTTAAAATGGGACCTCTACAGCAGCACACCCCTTTACTTTGACCTTCACAGCAGCCTAACTCTTTCAACCATCCCATTAACCCTTTCAGTACCAAGCAACTTTTCACCTTAAATGCCTGGCCAATTTTTGCAAATCTGACATGTCACTTTGTGGTAATAACGCTTTTACTTATCCAAGCCAAGCCATGACACATTGTACTTCATGACAGTCATACATTTGAGTCAATATATTTCACCAATATATTTCACCTTATAAAAATCCAAAATTTACCAAAAATGTTGAAAAATTCGCAATTTTCAAAATTTCAATTTCCCTGCTTTTAAAACAGTGATACCTCATGAAATATTTATTACTTAACATTCCCCATATTCTGGCATCATTTTGTAAATGTAATTTTTTTTTTAGGACGTTAGGGCAATTTTTCAAATTTTCAACAATTCTCAAACCATTTGTTGAGCACCAATTCAGTTATAAAGTGATTTACCTAATGGAAACCACCCATAACTGACCCCATTTTAGAAACTACACCCCTCAAATTATTCAAAACTGATGTTACAAACTTTATTAACCCTTGAGTCAGATTTTCCATTTTCTCCCATTTTTACTGTAGCATAGCAAGGGTTAAAAGGAAAATAAACCACATTTTTTTAATACCTTGATTCTACAGTTTACAACCCCCCACACACAAAAAAGTGCTAAAAAACAGATGCATGAGCGCATGGCAGGGTTCAAAATGAGAGGAGCACCATTGGGCTTTTGGAGGACAGATTTGGCAGGATTGGCTTTTAGGAGCTATGTTGCATATGAAGACACCCTGAGGAACCCCTACAGTGGAAACCCCCAAAAAGTGACCCCATTCCGGAAACTACACCCCTCGAGGAGTATTTTAAGGTGTGTAGTGAGCACTTTAACCCATCAGACGTTTCTCAGAATTAGGAAACACTTGGCTGTGAAAATGAAAAATTACACCTTTTTCCAGAAAAAGTTGCTTTACACCCACATTTTTCACTTTCACAAGGGGTTAAAGGAGAAAATGCACCCCACATTTTGTTACCCATTTTCTCCCCATTCAGGAACCGCCTCATATGTGCTTATGGACGTAAGTATGGGTTTTGCAGGCCAGAATTAACAGACATGGATTTTTAAGTGCCATGTCAAATTTAAATGAATCCTGAGGTCCCCAGAAATTAGAATCCCCAAGAAGTGACCCCATTTTGGAAAGAGCAACCCCGTACAAACATTTTAAGTGGTAGAAAGGGTGCTTTTCAGCAAACAGGTGTCTCACCGAAGGCAGAAACACTTGTTAAAGAATTTGAAAGCACACATTTGTGAAAATGAAAAATTACTAGCAGACCCTAATTTTTCACATTCACAAGGGGTTAAAGGAGAAAATTCACCCCAGTATCACAGAAATTAATATGTAGTGGTTGGTGAAAAGTGGATATGTAAGCTGTGTGGACAAGATCGGGTATAAGGTGTTAAAATTACAGGGTAAAAGTGGTAGATTCTTAAACAATCCTTGATGCACAGGCCAGGTTTTTTAGGGCAGGTTTCGCAGTGGTAAATTTTGTCCTTCCTTATTCCCCTTTTGGAACACACCCTGCATCTTTTTTGGGTCCTTCCCTTCCTCGCGATTTGTGGGACTTCACCAGGGAAATGTTGCGGGCACCGTAACTTGCAGAAGTACTGGGGGCCTCTTCTGCATGGTTTGGAAGAATTAGGGCCTTTATCACAACCTCTTAAAATTGTAGGAAAATAATAGCACAAACGCATTGTACAGCGCCATCTGTACAAAATGCACGGCCAGCTTTTTGTACCACACTTTTGTTTTTCGTGTGGTACTGTAGGGCTTCAGAACTTGATCGGAAAGATCCACCCCTCCCATGTGCTTGTTGTAATCCAGAATGCAGTCTGGTTTGGGGACAGTGGTAGTGGTACCACGTACACGAGCACGGCTGTCTCATTTTCTTAGTGGTTGCTCTACCAGGGATCTAGGGAGGCCTCTCTGATGCCGCACGCCACAGTACCTCTGGAAGTTAGGGACTGGAACAGTGGTAGACTCGTGTAGTAATTATCCATGTAGAGATGGTAACCCTTATCTAGCAGTGGGTGCAGTAAGTCCCACACAATCTTCCCACTAACTCCTAGGCCAGGGGGAAATTCTAGGAGTTAAATTCGGGTTTCCCTCCCTTCATAAACTTGGAACTTGTGAGTGTACCCAGAACTACTCTCACAGATTATATGCATTTTTATGGCATACCTTGCCCGTTTGCTGGGCAGGTACTGGCAAAATCTTACCCTCCCTTTGAAAAGTAATAGGGTTTCGTCTATGCAGACATTTTGTTCTGGGGTGTACACTTCTGAAGACTTTGCATTAAAGTGGTCAAGGACGGGTCGAATTTTGAACAGACTGTCATATGCGAGGTCATTCTGGGGTGGGCATTGTGCATTATCGTTGTAATGCAAAAACTTTAGTATTGTTTGGAATCGATTACTGGCCATGGTATTACTGTAAATTGGAGTGTGGTACAAGATATCCACACTCCAATACTAATTAGAAATTGCTGGGTGTATAAATTTGTTTGGGTTACCATCAAATTAATAAAATCTTCAGAGAAAAAGATTTAGAAAAAAAAATTAATTTCTGTGAATTCCAGAGCTGCCGACAAAATCCAGAATTTGGGGCTGATAACTCTGAGGGTGGAGTCCATAAGGGTTAACCCTGGGGGGCTGCCTCCGCTGCTAACCTGGGGTGCCTTCTAGAGGGTCCCTCATCAGTGGATGATGATGATGATGAGGGGGTAGAGGAGTAGAGGAAAGTTGCATCCTCTTCTCCCTCACTGGCAGACTCAGTATCAGAGGCAAGATACGCGTATGGCTCTTCTGCTGAGTAAACTCGTTGGGATGAATGAGACATTTTTATTTTATTGGTGTGTGAAATGTGTAAAACTTTTAGTGTCAGGGGTGTGTGTTGTTTTCACATGTGAAGGGGTTTGTTCTAAATCTGAAATACTGTAGAATTTAGAAAAAAAAGGAGAAAAAAATTGGAAAAAAGTTTTCTACAGAAGAATAGTTCCCATACAAGTGTATGGGAGCGATCCTTCCCATTGTAATGAATGGGGTGGTTAGGTGTATGTAATTACACCTACTCACCACTACTCCTGTTAGGGCCAGCTTGTAAACAGTGAAGAGGAGAAGGCGCTGGTACGGCGCGCGCCTCCTCTTCAAACAGCTGATTGGCGGGAGTGCCGGGTGTCGGACCCCCGCCGATCTGATATTGATGACCTATCCTGAGGATAGGTCATCAATAATTAAAACTTGGAGATCCCCTTTAATTGAGATTATCAGGTTATTTTTATATGTTCTTTTTAGCATATTTTAATTGGGGAGATTTAGAGTATTTTAGAGAGATCTTGTATTATAAATTGGTACCATCAAAGGATTGATATATTACACTTGTATATCATTTTTATATATATATATATATATATATACTAGCAGAAGGACCTGGCTTCGCCTGGGTATATTTCATCTATTTCATTTCATGTTTGTGTGTGTCGTTAAAAGATATAGACAGTGATCTCTACAGCACCCCGCCTTCTTAACAGTGAACTCCACAGCCTCCCACCCCTTAACACTGACCCCCTACAGTGCCCGGTCTCCTTAAAGGGAGTCTTTCACCTGTTTTTCACCTATATAACTAACAGCAGTGCCCCACAGAAGATTGCAGACACATTCTAGATATACCTGTGTGCACTCTGTGTCTGTATTCCATGTTCAGAAAAAGCACTTTTATTCTGCAGGAAAATGGCTTTCAAGTGCCCAGCTGAAAGTGAAACTAAAAACATCTTTCTCTCCCAACTGGATTTCTAACGGCTACAGTACAGACCAAAAGTTTGGACACACTTTCTCATTCAAAGAGTTTTCTGTATTTTCATGACTTTTTTTTTTACGTTTTCTAAGGCTGGTGACTCAGATGAACTTATCCTCCGCAGCAGAGGTGACTCTTGGTCTTCCTTTCCTGGGGCGGTCCTCATGTGAGCCAGTTTCTTTGTAGCGCTTGATTGTTTTTGCGACTGCACTTGGGGACACTTTCAAAGTTTTCCCAATTTTTCAGACTGACTGACCTTCATTTCTTAAAGTAATGATGGCAACTCGTTTTTCTTTACTTAGCTGCTTTTTTCTTGCCATAATACAAATTCTAACAGTCTATTCAGTAGGACAATCAGCTGTGTATCCACTTCTGCCCAACACAACTCATGGTTCCAACCCCATTTATAAGGCCAGAAATCCCACTTTACTTTACAAGCAAAAGATGCTTATTTATACAAAGGGATGTGCTGCCAACATATGAGCAGTCTTATGTTTGCATAAAAGATTCCATGTGCACCAATTAAGTGAATTATTATTTGTCTTCTAATCATGGGGAATGTTTACACTGGGAAGATCATTCATATAAAAATTGTTTGTGCAATTATTGCCCCATTTAAAAGGCACTTATATGGATGGATAGATAGAATTATAATATATGTAAAGACCTTTTGTATCCATGCATTGTTATGATACACATGTACTAATAATTTGTTGGTTTTACAAAGAAAACATGCAGTTGGGGATTTTGTTGATGTTTGCATTTTAACTAGTAGTGTTTTATTCTATTAAATGTATTTTATGTTCCTTTTCTCTAGAAATTAACATTAATCCACGTGAATAGCAACCAGTGTCTGGACAAAGCTGCAGAAGAAGACAGTCAAGTACCCAGCATTAGAGACTGTAATGGCAGCCACTCCCAGCAGTGGCTTTTGCGTAACGTTACGCTTCCAGAAAACTTTTGAAATATCTTATTATTGGCAGACATATTGAGAGAATACAGAACATTAAAGAAACTGAAAGAATTGACTGCGCTACCTCTGCACATTTAACTTGCACATCCTTTAGCATCCAGAGACTGAAAAAAAATCTTTTCTGCCCTTCTGAAATGTAGGGGGCACATATCAGCTATGACATCCTTGTGGGTGTTCCCGAAATTGTGAAATGGCTGCCTTGTGAAGATGTGAAATGGTATACTTTGTATCGGAACTGGGTAAACTGAAGTTTACAAGAAAGATCAAAGTCTTTATAGAATAATCCAGGAGAACTAAAGAGAATGCAAACTATAGTTAATCCCCAGGAGAGCTGCATATCTGTACAGTTCAGTGTACTGTGCACTGGTTTCCTTCAGAAGCTATATGCCAAGCAATGTTCAGAAACAAGAATGTACAGAACAGTGAACTGCTGAATCCCAAATGACATCTCCTATTCATGCCCATTGTTTCTATGTTCAGAAAACAGGGTTAAAAGGAAATAAAAATCGCATATATCAAAAGTTCAATTTGTTATAACAAAATATCAGATTTATATGAAGGGTTTTTTTTTTTTTTACCTCAGTTGGAATAATAACTGTTTAAAATCACATTTCTTTTCTGTAATGTTTAGTGCTAGAATATATTTTTCATGCAGACCTGGGGATAGGAAAGTCATTTTGCTTTTCCTAATTCTTGTTTTTCTGCTTGGGTACTGTTGTTGATTTCACCTTGCCTTCTAAAATTCAAGATTCGTCATACCTTGCAACATACGGTATATTGTTGTATTAATTAATTGAATTCAACTTTGGTTGAAAATTCTAGACCAAGATAAATAGATCTAAAAACCAACAAGAATTGCAGCAAAGTATAACTGTGTATTTGTAGAGCTCAAAATTCATACTACTGTACATTTTTACACAGCAATAAATCTAGTTTGTTCTAGCCAAATTTCATCCTTGTCTAAAAAAAATAATGTTGTGAAATCGAATAATAATCACTTGTGTGCCACATGACTCAGAAAAGGGTATAATTTAAAGAGGACCTGTCACCACAAAATGCAGTGCAATTTACAGCCAGTATGTTATAGATCAGGAGAAGCTGAACAGATTAATATAAGATTGTGTGGTAAAAGATGGATTAATTCAATTTGGCTTTTTTTTTTTTTTTTTTTAATCCCAACACTTATCGTGTCCATGGTATTCATAATGCCCCCTGGACATCAAATTCCCCCCATAGTATTACCCCAATATTACTCCATTAATGTCTCATTAGTGGCCCCCAGTATTACTAATGCCCCAATTGGTTCCCCCACAGTATTATTCATGCCCCCATTAGTAACATAGTAACATAGTTTATTAGTGGCTCCTAATATAAGAATGCACCCATTTGGCCCCTATTCTGCTTGTTAAAAAAATTTCAACCACTTGAAAGTGCGGGACACTCGCTCGCTCCCCATTGAATGCAGCAGGACCTGCACTTTCAGTGTGATCTCATCATGCTGGGAGTGCAGGGCCTGCTGTATTCAATGAGGAGTGAGTGTCCTCTGCATGCAAGTGGTTGAGGTGAGTATTTAACTCCTGAATGGCTTTTTTTAACACCATTTTTCTCATATTAAACAGCCATTAGACGGGTACACTCCTGTTTTAAAGGCTGATAAAAAAGGACCCATTGATCTCAGTAGGGTCAGTCTGGCCATTTCCTACTTTTTCACTTCCACTATTGACTAGCCGTTAAAAAAAAAAACAGCCATGTGAATGGCCCCATTTGTCTTCACCGAGTTCTAAAAATGACTATTACATGGCCATTTTCCCAGGTTACCTGTATCAAAGTCATATTCAATACTTTTACCAATCTTGGGTACTTGAGGTACTGTACTTCTGTGGCCAACAGTTCCAGTTCAGATACTGAGCAGATACAAATCTCATGAAATCTCTCTAAAGTAAATAATTATATCACAGATTGATGAGGGTAAAAATATTGATGTTTCCTCAGAAGAGAAGATACTGATAAGTTTATTAAATCAATCAGAATCTATTAAAGTGGAGGTTCCAAAAACCCTTGGTGGGTTCAGGATGACATTTTTGAATGGCTAGGTGAACGGATGGGGTCATATGTTCCCTATACCTGACAATATTCAGAAGATGATTAAAGGGAGTCTGTCACCTCATTTTCACCAATATAACTAAGAGCACTGCCCCACAGAAGATTACATGCACATCCCTGACATACCTGTGTGCACTTTGTGTCTGTATTCCATGTCCAGGAAAAGCACTTTTATTCCGCAGGAAAACTGCTCCCAAGTGCCAAGCTCTGCTGCTGCAAGTGCCCAAAGCAAACCAGACTGAAGAGGGGAGGGCTGCTTTAGCTGCTCATATCTTGGGATTGTGGCAGATAAAAAAATGTTTCTGACCTTCTTTTTAAACTGGTATTCCAAGCTTTCAAATGATACCAGAAGATATAGCTGTTAGAAATCGAGTCGGGGGATAAAGCTGTTTTACTTTCACTTTCAGCTGGGAACTTGGGAGCTGTTTTCCAGCAGAATAAAAGTGCTTTTTCTGAACATGGAATACAGACAGAGTGCACACAGGTATGTCTGGGATGTGTATGCAATCTTATGTGGGGCAAAGCTGTTAGTTATATAGGTGAAAATGAGGTGACAGACTCCCTTTAAGCCAGAGTTTAGTAAACTGAAAAAGGGTCTTTGTTTCCCAGAGGTCTGAATGGCATTATCCTTTTGACAAAACTGATTGACTAGGGCTTTGTTCTAAATATATTGCCCAGTTTTAATAGTCTTCAAGTGTACCTCTTTACCTTTTGAGGATGCAGCATAGTTAAGGGATCCCATGGACTGGAAGGCAGAGTCCCTCCTTAAGAAATCTAGGGAGGATTCCTCAGCAGGTTGAAACTATACATAAAATGTGGTAATGGCAATGTTAGATTTCAGGGATGCATATCACTATATTCTAAAACATCAGTCATCCCAAAAGTATGTAGAGTGCCTTGCGAAAGTATTCACCCCCCCTGGAACTTTTCAACTTTTTGCCACATTTCAGGCTTCAAACAAAAAGATATAACATTTTAAATTTTTGGTGAAGAATCAACAACAAGTGGGTCACAATTGTGAAGTGGAACGAAATTTATTGGATCATTTAAACTTTTTTTGTAATAATAAAACTGAAAAGTGGGGCGTGCAAACTTATTCGGCCCATTTACTTTAAGTTCAGAAAACTCACTCCAGAACAGTTCATTGAGGATCTCTGATCCAATGTTGTCCTAAATGACTGATGAAGATAAAAAGAATCCACCTGTGTGTAATCAAGTCTCCGTATAAATGCACCTGCTCTGTGATAGTCTCAAGGTTCTGTTTAAAGCACAGAGAGCATCATGAAGACCAAGGAACACACCAGGCAGGTCCGTGATACTGTTGTGGAGAAGTTTAAAGCCGGATTTGGATACCAAAAGATTTCCCAAGCTTTAAACATCACAAGGAGCACTGTGCAAGTGATCATGTTGAAATGGAAGGAGTATCAGACCACTGCAAATCTACCAAGACCCGGCCGTCCGTCTAAACTTTCATCTCAAACAAGGAGAAGACTGATCAGAGATGCAGCCAAGAGGCCCATGATCACTCTGGATGAACTGCAGAGATCTACAGCTGAGGTGGGAGAGTGTCCATAGGACAACAATCAGTCGAACACTTCACAAATCTGGCCTTTATGGAAGAGTGGCAAGAAGAAAGCCATTTCTCAAAGATATCCATAAAAGGTTTCGTTTACAGTTTGCTACAAGCCACCTGGGAGACACTCCAAACATGTGGAAGAAGGTGCTCTGGTCAGATGAAACCAAAATCCAACTTTTTGGAAACAATGCAAAACGATATATTTGGCGTAAAAGCAACACAGCTCATCACCCTGAACACACCATCCCCACTGTCAAACATGGTGGTGGCAGCATCATAGTTTGGGCCTGCTTTTCATCAGCAGGGACAGGGAAGATCGTTAAAATTGATTGGAAGATGGATGGAGCCAAATACAGGACCATTCTGGATGAAAACCTGTTGGAGTCTGCAAAAGACCTGACACTAGGACGGAGATTTATCTTCCAACAAGACAATGATCCCAAGCATAAAGCAAAATCTAAAATGGAATGGTTCAAAAATAAACGTATCCAGGTCTTAGAATGGCCAAGTCAAAGTCCAGACCTGAATCCAATTGAGAATATGTGGAAAGAGCTGAAAACTGCTGTTCACAAACGCTCTCCATCCAACCTCAAAGAGCTCGAGCTGTTTTGCAAGGAAGAATGGGCAAGAATTTCAATCTCTAGATGTGCAAAACTGATAAAGACATACCCCAAGCGACTTGCAGCTGTAATCGCAGCAAAAGGTGGCGCAACAAAGTATTAATGCAAGGGGGACGAATAATTTTGCACGCCCCACTTTTCAGTTTTATTATTACAAAAAAGTTTAAATGATCCAATAAATTTCGTTCCACTTCACAATTGTGACCCACTTGTTGTTGTTTCTTCACCAAAAATGTAAAATGTTACATCTTTTTGTTTGAAGCCTGAAATGTTGTAAAAGGTTGAAAAGTTCCAGGGGGCCAAATACTTTCGCAAGGCACTGTAAGATTTCCAATGCCATCAAAGGGGTTCAACGCTTTATTTTGTTAAATATACAAGGGGCTGAAGACAAACAATGTCAGAAAGTGACAGCTCTAAGACTGAGGTCCATCCTAGTCATACCCTATCTAGATGACTTTCTGTTAGTGGCAGAATCTGCAGAACAGTTGAAACGATCTACAAACAACAATGTGCCTTTTTTCCAGCTGACTATCCAACCTAGGGATTTTAAAGGATCTGGAAGCAGATTTGCAGAAGAGGTTTCTGGGGGTTGTTATGGACTCCGTAAACCAGCAGCCTCTATCACCATCAGAAAAAGTGGTATCACTTTAGCAGCTGATTAAGGGATTCGTGAAATTTCCATATGGTTTCATAAAATAGGCCATGAAAGTTTTAGGATGTCCCTCTCTGTGTAAAGACTTCACATTCTAAAGAAAAGAGTCCCATGGACTCGGTAACAAGTCATTTCCATATTTACAGGTGCAAGTGCCTTGCGCTTAAGGGCCCATACCATCCTAATGCCTTGTCAGAGCACATAGTCAATGAAATTCAATGATTGGGATGTGAACTATAAGTAATCTGGAAATCCCTTGAATTGTAAATAATGGAGGATATAATCAGGAACCGTCACATCCTTATATATTCAGACAACACAACAGCGGTGGCATTCATTCACTTCAAGGTGATGGAAGACACATCCACCTCCAGTCAAGTGGGTGTTATCCCTAGTGGCAGTTTATCTTAAGGGGACACTAAATGCCAAGGTGCACTTTCTCAGTCTGCAGACTTTAGATCTCTGAGAATAGTCACTTTGTCACAGAACATTTCCAAACAAAAGGGAAGTGAATCTCTTTGCATCAAGGAAGAATCACAAAGTAAAGTTTTTCTCTCAATTACAGGGACCGAAATTTCCTGAGAGTTCTGCAAAAACTCAGTTTGGAGGAACCGATAATACTTCAAGAAGGTTGCAATATTCTATCCCAGGGTCCCCTAAATTATCACAACAATCATCTGTCGGCTTGGATAATGTAAAATAGATACTCGTAAGAAAGGAATTGTAAAATAAAAAAAGGGATTTTCTTCAGGAAGGCCTCAACATCCTACTTGCCCCTATTACCTTTTAGGGTCCAGGTTTCTGCCCTTAGTGCCCTCTATGACAACAAGTTTCAGGAGTCACCTGGATAGCTACGTTCCTTAGAGCTGTGGATAGGTGGAAATAGAAAAACATCTCATGCCCCCTTGGAACCTCGATTGGGTTTTATTTTGTTTATAAGGTCTGCTTGCTTGGCAACCTTCGCTGCACTTGCAAACCTCACTTTTAGTTTCTGTGGCTTGAAGCTGACTTGATAACTGGCCACAGGACCATGTCCAGAGAGTTGTGGTCTATTCTGAATGGTCATAAGTTATATAAAGGTTATAAGTGGTGTACTCCAAGGTTCAGTGCTGGATATTTGATTATTTAGCTAATTTATTAATTATATTGAGGATGGGATTAAGGATGCATTCACACGACCGTAGTTTTGGGTCCGCATCCGTTCCGCAATTTTGCGGAACGGGTGCGGACCCATTCATTTCAATGGAGCCGCAAAAGATGTGGACGGCATACAATGTGCTGTCCGCATCCGTAGGTCCGATCCGCGGCCCCGCAAAAAATATAGAGCATGTCCTATTCTTGCCGGTATCCATGTTTTGCGGATCCGCAATTTGCGGACCGCAAAACACATACGGTCGTGTGAATGTAGCCTAATAGTGCTGTTTCTATTTTTGAAGAACCTACAAAGAACAATGGAGTCCATATAGCTCGAAAAATATTGTCTTTATTGAGAATAGTTGTTAACCATACAAATTATATATATATATATATATATATATATATATATATATATATATATATAAAATGAGGCTAAATAGAGATGAAAAGCACAAAAAAGGTGCAGCTCCCCCAGGTCACCGGCACCGCTGCATTAATATTGGGCAGTCATAAAAATACAAATGCTATACTGTATTTAAAAAAAAATATATAGATGTTGCTACAGCCTAAACATACAAGTGTAGTACTATGAGGTTAATATACAGATATATTATAATACCGTGTTTCCTCGAAAATAAGAGTGTCTTATTATTTTTTTTCCTCAAAAAAAGCGTTAGGGCTTATTTTCAGGGTAGGTCTTATTTTCAGTGAAACACGGTTTAAAGCAGGCCCCCGATCAGCCCACTGTGCCCCCTTCAGACCTCAGATCAGCCCACTGTGCCCCCTTCAGACCCCCGATCAGCCCACTGTGCCCCCTTCAGACCTCAGATCAGCATGTCCCCATCAGACCCCCGATCAGCCTACTGTGCCCCCTTCAGACCTCAGATCAGCGTGCCCCCTTCAGACCTCAGATCAGCGTGCCCCCATCAGACCTCAGACCAGCCCACCCAGCCCCATAACAATAAAATAAAAAACTCCTCTTACCTGTCCTGCCCTGCGGCTCCGCTCCAGGTGCTCCTCTGACTTCTGAGGCCGGCGCTGCACTGTCACCTGACTGCGTGCAGCATCGGGTCATAGTGTGCGCACTACGTCCTGATGCTGTATGTGGTCAGGACAGTGCAGCGCCGGCCCTGGAAGCCTGTGGAGCGCTGGACCCGGAGCGGAGCCGCGGCGCAAGACAGGTAAGAGGAGTTTTTTATTTTATTACTAAGGGGCAGGGTGGGCTGATCTGAGGTCTGATAGGGTGCCGGCAGCGAAAATATACAAGTGAGTGCTTCCATAATGGAAGCGCTCACTTGTATTCACTTCATACTGTAATGTAGATAGGGCTTATTTTTGGAGTAGGGCTTATATTTTAAGCCTACTCCAAAAACAAGGCAAAATAGCACTACGGCTTATTTTAGGGATAGGTCTTATTTTCGGGGAAACACGGTAGTTTCAATAAACACATGTCAAATGACACAAAACCTCCATATAAAATGTAAAAAATACATAAAGGCTAAAGACTGTAACATAACCGCATATAGTATTAAATGTGAAGAGACATACACATAAACAGAGCGCTGTGACCCGGAGAGCCGCACACCCCAACGCACGTTTCGGACCACGCCTTCCTCTTGGGGTACAACTCTCCTTAACAATGAATAGGTAGATGTATATATATAGTCAGAACCCACCAATGAGTAAAGCCAACAATCAGTACATAAGTCCCTGCCGGTGTAATTGATGAAAGTCGCGGCAAACAACCAAACACAGACGCAACATGTATCCCGGAAGTACATCGTGATCACGTGATGGCCAGTCACGTGACCGCAGACGTATCCCGGCAACAGGAGTAAACGCAAACTCACTGAGTATGCTGCGGTCACGTGATGGCCAGTCACGTGACCGCCGGCATAATGTCAACTAGTATAAAGGCGCGTCTGAACACTAAAAAAAAAAGCGCATGCGTAGAATCATACCGATAGGGGATAGCGAACCTCATCAACGCAATACAGGTCAGAAAATGCAAGGGAAAGGACACAATAAAAAGAATGAGTATGATTGAAGAGAAAACTAAAAATAATAAAAGTGCAAAGTGTGTATTTTAAAAAGAATAAGAAAAATGCATAAATGTGAATTTTACATCACATATACATGAAATTAAGTGAAAAATACAAAAAATTAAAGTATAAATAAACAAATACAAAAAAAGTGAACACAATAATGCGTAAGAGTGAAAATTACTGTAAAAAAAAAAATATACAGTACAGACCAAAATTTTGGACACACCTCATTCAAAGAGTTTTCTGTATTTTCATGACTATGAAAATTGTAGATTCACACTGAAGGCATCAAAACTATGAATTAACACGTGGAATTATATACTTAACAAAAAAAGTGTGAAACAACTGAAAATATGTCTTATATTCTAGGTTCTTCAAAGTAGCCACCTTTTGCTTTGATTACTGCTTTGCACACTCTTAGCATTCTCTTGATGAGCTTCAAGAGGTAGTCACCTGAAATGGTATTCTAACAGTCTTGACGGAGTTCCCAGAGATGCTTAGAACTTGTTGGCCCTTTTGCCTTCACTCTGCGGTCCAGCTCACCCCAAACCATCTCGATTGGGTTCAGGTCTGGTGACTGTGGAGGCCAGGTCATCTGGCGTAGCACCCCATCACTCTCCTTCTTGGTCAAATAGCCCTTACACAGCCTGGAGGTGTGTTTGGAGTCATTGTCCTGTTGATAAATAAATGATGGTCCAAATAAATGCAAACCAGATGGAATAGCATGCGGCTGCAAGATGCTGTGGTAGCGGGTAGCCATGCTGGTTCAGTATGCCAGTATGCCTTCAATTTTGAATAAATCCCCAACAGTGTCACCATCACACCTCCTCCTCCATGCTTCACGGTGGGAACCAGGCATGTAGAGTCCATCTGTTCACCTTTTCTGCATCGCACAAAGACACGGTGGTTGGAACCAAAGATCTCAAATTTGGACTCATCAGACCAAAGCACAGATTTCCACTGGTCTAATGTCCATTCCTTGTGTTCTTTAGCCCAAACAAGTCTCTTCTGCTTGTTGCCTGTCCTTAGCAGTGGTTTCCTAGCAGCTATTTTACCATGAAGGCCTGCTGCACACAGTCTCCTCTTAACAGTTGTTGTAGAGATATGTCTGCTGCTAGAACTCTGTGTGGCATTGACCTGGTCTCTAATCTGAGCTGCTGTTAACCTGCGATTTCTGAGGCTGGTGACTGGATGAACTTATCCTCCGCAGCAGAGGTGACTCTTGGTCTTCCTTTCCTGGGGAAGTCCTCATGTGAGCCAGTTTCTTTGTAGCGCTTGATGGTTTTTGTGACTGCACTTGGGGACACTTTCAAAGTTTTCCCAATTTTTCTGACTGACCATCATTTCTTAAAGTAATGATGTCCACTTGTTTTTCTTTACTTAGCTGCTTTTTTCTTTCCATAATACAAATTCTAACAGTCTATTCAGTAGGACTATCAGCTGTGTATCCACCTGACTTCTGCCCAACACAACTCATGGTCCCAACCCCATTTATAAGGCAAGAAATCCCACTTATTAAACCTGACAGGGTACACCTGTTAAGTGAAAACCATTTCAGGTGACTATCTCTTGAAGCTCATCAAGAGAATGCCAAGAGTGTGCAAAGCAGTAATCAAAGCAAAAGGTGGCTACTTTGAAGAACCAAGAATATAAGACATATTTACAGTTGTTTCACACTTTTTTGTTAAGTATATAATTCCACATGTGTTAATTCATAGTTTTGATGCCTTCAGTGTGCATCTACAATTTTTATAGTCATGAAAATACAGAAAACTCTTTTTGAATGAGAAGGTGTGTCCAAACTTTTGGTCTGTACTGTATATATATAAAAATATAATTCATATTATACACAAAGTGAATACAAATTGTTGAACAAAAGTGAAAATATGAAAGAAATTCAGTTATATTCTTCTCCTTAATATCTCTTCATCATAAAGATCTTGTCCATATATCCAATCCCCACCTGCTCCACTTGCCATCACCACCATCATTAAACAATAAGGTAGTCTGATGAAGAAAAACACCATACTTCCGAATCCAAACATCAAGCAATTAACTGGTGGGTATTCTAAAGAATAAAAAACACTGTTAAAAACAAAGAAATGTAAACACAAAAACTATGGATGAAGAATATTAAAAATGAAACTGTTAAAAAAGAGAATAAATGTATATATATCTCAATACTCAGAGGAACGGAGCAAAACTCAGAGCATCATTGAGGCCTTTGGGGTACATAGTCCCCAGGGTCCAAATCCACTTTACTTCACGTTGCGCAAGAATCTTCATAGTATCCCCGCCTCTCATACCCAAATCTACACAATCTATCCCTCTAACCATAATCAAAGATGGGTCACACCCATGGTACATCTTAACACCTTGCCGACCGCCCACTGTCTATAGACGGCGGGCGGCGCAAGTCCCCAGTCTGCAGCGCCGTCTAAAGACGGCGCTGCAGAAAAGGGGTGTTAGGGAGCCCCAGGACGGACGAGCGACGGGGGTCCGGCTGTGCCCAATAGCCAGACCCCTGCTGAATGCGCCAGCATCGGTGAAAACACCGATGCCGGCGCATTAACCCTTCATGTGCCGCGGTCAGCGCTGACCGCAGCACATGAGGCGTGCGGCATGGTCCGCCGCTATTCAGGATGGCGAGCGGGGCCATCGGGTCCCCGTGCTGCTGTGACGGGGACCCGATGGCTTGGATAGCAGCCCGATGCCTTCCTTAGGCATCGTGGCTGCTATCCCTGCGTTCCTGTGCGATCCAGCCCCCTGGATCGCACAGGAAGCAGGCTGTAAGTGTATTACACTGAGTAATACACTTACAGCCAATGCATTACAATACAAAAGTATTGTAATGCATTGTAAAGGGGATCAGACCCCCAAAAGTTAAATAAAGTGGAAAATGAAAAGTTAAAAAATAAAGTAAAAATAAATAAATAATAATAATAAAAGTTAAAAAAAAAATAAGCCATTTTCAAAAAAAAAGTTAAAAAAAAGGTGAAAAAAGAAAGTTATACATATTAGATATTGCCGCGTCCGTATCGACCGGCTCTATAAAAATATCACGTCATCCACCTCGCCAGGTGAACGCAGTAAAAAAAAAAAAAAAAAACTGTGCCAAACCAGACATTTTTTGGTCACCTTCCCTTACAAAAAGTGTAAGAGCAGGCGATCAAAAAAGCGTATGTACCCCAAAATGGTACCAATCAAACCGTAATCTTTTCCCGCAAAAAATGAGACCCTAACTAAGACAATCGCCTGAAAAATAAAAAAAATATGGCTCTCAGAAAATAGCAACACAAAAAAAAGATTTTATTCTGTTCACAAATGCATCTAATGTGTAAAACTTTCCAAAAATAAAAATGTTAGACATATTGGGTATCGCCACGTCCGTAACAACCTGCTCTATAAAAATATTACATGAGATGGCCCCCCAGGCGAATGCTGTAAAAAATTTTTTTAAAAAAACTATGCCAAAATAGCCATTTTTTTCCCTCTTCCCTCACAAAAAGTGTAATAGCAGGCGATCAAAAAGATGTATTTAACCCAAAATGGTACTAATCTAACCGTCATCTTGTCCTGCAAAAATGATACCCTACCTGAGACAATCGCCCGAAAAATAAAAAAATTATGGCTCTCTGAAAATGTCAACACATAAACAAGATTTAATTCTGTTCTAAAATGCATCTAATGTGTAAAACTTAACAATAATAAAAATGTTAGACATATTGGGTATCGCCGCGTTCGTAACAACCTTCTCTATAAAAATATCACATGACTTGCCCCCTCAGGTGAATGCTGTAAAAAAAAATGCTAAAAAAAACTATGCCAAAACAGCTATTTTTTTCACCTTGACTCACAAAAAGAGTAATACCAAGCGATCAAAAAGGCGTATTTACCCCAAAATGGTACCAATGAAAACCTCACCTCATCCTGCAAAAAATGAGCCCCTACATAAGACAATGGCTCAAAAAAATAAAAATCAATGGCTCCCGCAAACCAATCCATCAAAATCTGTGTTGTAAAATCCATATGGCACTCCTTCTGTTCTGAGTCCTGCCATGTGCCCCCACAGCAGTTTACCACCACATATGGGGTGTTGCCGTATTCAGGAGAAAATGGGTAACATATTATGTGGTGCTTTTCTCCTGTTACCGCTTATGCAAATAAAAAAAATTGGGGTTATAGCAACATTTTATTGGAAGAAATGAAACTTTTCATTTTCATAGCCAAGTGTTTCCAAATTACGTAAAACGCTTAGGGGGTCAAAGTGGCCAGTACCCCCCTTAATATATTCGTTGAAGGGTGTAGTTTCCAAAATGGGGTCACTTTTTGAGGGTTTCCACTGTAGGGGTACGTCAGGGTCTCTCAATTACAAAATGGTGCCTACAAACTATTTTAGCAAAATCTGCCTCCAAAATCCGTATGGCGCTCCTTCCCTTCTGACCACTGCCACAAACCCATAGAAATGTTTACCACCACATATGGGGTATTTCTGTAAACTGCAGAATCAGAGCAATATATATTGAGGTTTAGTTTGCTGTTAACCCTTGCTGTGTTGCAAGAAAAAAATTATTAACATGAATAATCTACCAAAAAAAGTGAAATTTTGAAATTTCACCTCCATTTTCCTTTAATTCTTGTGGAACACCTCAAGGTTTAACAAAGTTTGTAACAGCAGTTTTTTATAATTTGAGGGGTGTAGTTTCTAAAATGGGGTCATTTATGAGGGGTTTCATTATGTAAGCCACTCAAAATCACTTTACATCTGAACCGGTGCTTAAAAAAATGGTTTTGGAAAATTTGGTGAAAATTTGAAAAATGGCTTCTAAACTTTTAAGCCCTCTAACGTCCTAAAAAAGTAAAATGACATTTATAAAATGATGCCAACATAAAGTAGACATATGGGGAATGTAAAATAATAACTATTTTTGGAGGTATTACTATTTATTTTGAAAGTAGAGAAATTGAAATTTGGAAATTTGCTAATTTTTCCAAATTTTTTTTAAATTTGCTATTTTTTATAAATAAAAATGAAATATTTTGCCACAAATTTACTACTGTCGTGAAGCACAATATGTGACAAGAAAACAATCTCAGAATGGCCTGGATAAGTAAAAGCGTTCCAAAGTTATTACCACATAAACTGACACATGTCAGATTAGCAAAAATCAGTCTGGTCACGAAGGTGCAAAATGGCCCGGTCATTAAGGGGTTAAAGTGTCTTGGAATTGATTTTAAACTAGTCAGATCTTCAGTTTCATGTGCTTTAATGATGTCCTTAACATGTTCCCTAACCCGTACCTTCAGTTCCTTTGTATTGAGCCCAACATAAATTTTCGGGCATTTATATATATATATACTAGCTGAAGGACCCGGCTTCGCCCGGGTATATTTAATTTATTTCTTTTACTGTTTGTGTGTGTGTGTCGTTAAAAGATATCGAGAGTGCCCTCTACAGTGCCTGCCCCTTTAACAGACACCTCTACAGCGACCCGCCCCTTTAACAGTGACCTCTACAGCTGCCCGCCCCTTAAACAGTGACCTCTACAGCAGCCCGCCCCTTTAACAGTGACCTCTACAGCAGCCCGCCCCTTTAACAGTGACCTCTACAGCAGCCCGCCCCTTTAACAGTGACCTCTACAGCAGCCCGCCCCTTCAACAGTGATCTCTACAGCAGCCTGCCCCTTCAACAGTGATCTCTACAGCAGCCTGCCCCTTCAACAGTGACCTCTACAGCAGCCTGCCCCTTTAACAGTGACCTCTACAGCTGCCCACCCCTTTAACAGTGACCTCTACAGAAGCCCACCCCTTTAACTGTGACCTCCACAGCAGCTAGAGTGGCCACTGTCTTCACCCCAGAAAGCCAGACCTCAACGGCCATTCCCCCAAACGTGAAACAGCGCCCCCAGTTCCCATGAAGACACATCACTAAACATGAGGCCATGCACCCTGGCTCCGTGAAGACATGGAGGAGAAACTGTCTGAGTGTGAGCTACTGAAAGGGTGGACATCCCTGTGTCTGTCCAGGCACTGCATCGGACGGAGAACAGGTAGCCAGAAAACTGGACTGTCCAGCCTAAAGCCGGACATCTGGCCACCCTAACATCAGCCTGCCCCTAGGGTGGCCAGAGGTCTTGTTTTAGGCTGGACGGTCTGGCTTTCAGACTCCCTGTCCTCTGTCATGCGCAGGGCCTGTATGGACACAGCACTCTCAGCAGCAGCACTGTGCAGTCTGAGCAATGAGCTGCAGGGAGAAAGTCACCCTGTCCCCCCACCCCTGCAGCTGACAGAAGGTGATTTTTACCAATATTTTTAATCCCAGTCAAATGCAGCATGGAAGGGGCTTGGCCTGACTGAGTCAGGGGCTTGACTTAGTGGGATCTGGGGGTAGTGCTTTTAAGTCCTTCTTTTGACGGTGGCCGGAATTACAGGTCAATGCCTGATTTAGGAGGAAGGTGGGTAGCAGTGGAAGAAAACATCTTTTATTACTACTGAACAGTAAATATGTAAAATTTACATTATATGAGGTAATGATTGATGATGAGTTAGTCTAAAACATAAGTTATAGTTATGGTAACTGGGAATACCCATTTACCATTGTCATCCACAGTGCTCTGCCTCTTTAATGCAGACCTAAAGCAGTGAACTGGCTAGGTTGTCATAGAAACCTGATGTGTGCCTGTGAGCTTCTATTGGCTGATAAGGGTCATGTGACCAGGCTACTATTGGCTAATGCATTTTTTGGGAATATCTCAGGAACGGTACGTCCTGGAGAGTTGAAAACTGTTCTAAAACCTTCCCGGACACCTGATGTACGTGTGCCAAATTTTGTGATTGTAGCTGCAGCGGTGCGGATTCCTTTAGCGGACATACACACACACTCAGCTTTATATATTAGATTCATGTATATGTGATGCAAAATTCGCATTTATGCATTTTTCTTATTCTTTTTAAAATATGCACTTTGTACTTTACACTTATTATTTTTAGTTTTCTCTTTTCTCTTCAATCATACTCATTATTCTTTTTATCCCTTGCATTTCCTCACCTGTATTGCGTTGATGAGGTTCGCTATCCTCTATCGGTATGATTCTACGTATGGGCCTTTTTTTTAGTGTTCAGACGTACCTTTATACTAGTTGACATTATGCCGGCGGTCACGTGACTGGCCATCACGTGACCGCGGCATACTCGGTGAGTTTGCGTTTACTCCTGTTTCCGGGATATGTCTGCGGTCATGTGACTGGCCATCACGTGATCGCGACGTACTTCCGTGATACATGTTGCGTCTGTGTTTGGTTGTTTGGCGCGACTTTCATCAATCACACCAGCAGGGACTTATGAACTGATTGTTGGCTTTACTCATTGGTGGGTTCTGACTATATATATACCTATTCATTGTTAAGGAGAGTTGTACCCCCCAGAGGAAGGCGTGGTCCGAAACGTGCGTTGGGGTGTGCGGCTCTCCGGGTCACAGCGCTCTGTTTATGGGTATGTCTCTTTACATTTTATATGGAGGTTTTGTGTCACTTGACATGTGTTTATTGAAACTATTATAATATATCTGTATATGAACCTCATAGTACTACACTTGTATGTTTAGCCTGTAGCAACATCTATATATTCTTTTTTAAATACAGTATAGCATTTGTATTTTTATGACTGCCCAATATTAATGCAGCGGTGCTGGTGACCTGGGGGAGCCTCACCTTTTTTGTGCTTTTCATCTCTATTTGGCCTCATTTTTATATATATACTAGCAGAAAGACCCGGCTTCGCCTGGGTATATTTCATCTATTTATTTAATGTTTCTGTGTGTCGTTGCAGAGAGAAAGTCAATGCAGCTGACAGAAATTGATTTTTACCTTCATTTTTTCAATCCCTATTGGCTGCGGAGTGGGAGGGGGTGTGGTTTAATGGGACACGGTGGGACACGGGGGGGTTAAGTCCTTCATTTCAGGGTGGCCTGAATTATAGGTTAATGCCATGGTAATTTGAGGAAACACAATGGGTAGCAGTGGAAGAAAACATTGCTTTGCGCGGGTATATTTAATCTATTTCATTTAATGTTTCTGTGTGTCGTTGCAGAGAGAAAGTCATCCTCCCTCCCATCCCTGCAGCTGACAGATGTTGATTTTTACCTTCAATTGTTCAATCTCCATTGGCTGCGGAGCGGGAGGGGTCATGGCCTGACTGAGTCGGGGGCGTGACGTTGCAAGACCTGGGGCGGGGTTTTAAGTCCTTCTTTTGATGGTGACCAGAATTACAGGTCGATGCCATGGTAATTTATGAGGACACGCCATGGGTAACAGTGGAAGAAAACATTGCTTTGCACGGGTATATTTAATCTATTTCATTTAATGTTTCTGTATGTTGTTGCAGAAAAAAATCCAACTTCCCTCCCACCCCTGCAGCTGACAGAAGTTGATTTTTACCTTCATTTTTTCAATCCCCGTTGGCTGCGGAATGGGAGCGTGGTTTTGCGAGATCTGGGGCGGGGGTCAGAGTGGCATGAATTACAGGTCAATTACATGGTAATTTATGGGGACCCGCAATGGGTAGCAGTGGAAAAATACATCTTTTATTAGTACTGAATGGTCGTAGTCTAAAATTAGTCAATTTCATCTACGATTTTTGTGTGTCGTTGCAGAGAGAAATTCACCCTCCCACCCCTGCAGCTGATTTTTTTCAATCCCTGTTGCCTGCGGAGTGGGAGGGGGCGTGGCCTGGCAGAGTTGTGGGTGTGGATTATCAAGATGCTTCGAACGGTTGTAGTCTGAAATTAGTCTATTTCATCTAAAATGTTGTGTGTCATTGCAGAGAGAAATTCACCCGCCCACCCCTGCAGCTGACAGAAGTTTATTTTTCCCTTCATTCTTTCAATCCCTGTTGGCTGCGGAGTGGGAGGGGGCATGACCTTACAGAGTTGGGGGTGTGGCTTAGCAAAGCGCTTCGCATAGGTGATTTAATCTATTTCATTGAATGTTTCTGTGTGTCGTTGCAGAATGGCTGCAGAGTGGGAGGGGGCATGGTCTGACAGAGTTGGGGGCGTGACTTAGCAAGACGATTCGAACAGTTGTAGTCTATAATTAGTCTATTTTATCTAAAATTTTTGTGTGTCGTTGCAGAGAGAAATTCAGCCTCCCACCACGGCAGCAAACAGAAGTTTATTTTTACCTTTATTTTTTCAATCCCCATTGGCTGCGGAGTGGGAGGGGGCGTGACCTGACAGAGTCGGGGACATGGATTAGCAAGACGCTTCACATGGGTGTATTTAATCTATTTCATTTAATGTATCTGTGTGTCGTTGCAGAAAGAAAGTCAACCTCCCACCCATCCCTGCAGCTGACAGAAGTTGATTTTTACCTTTATTTTTTCAATCCCTGTTGGCTGCGGAGTGGGAGGGGGCATGGCCTTACAGAGTCGGGGCGTGGCTTAGCAAAGCGCTTCGCATAGGTGCATTTAATCTATTTCATTTAATGTTTCTGTGTGTCGTTGCAGAATGGCTGCGGAGTGAGAGGGGGCGTGGCCTGACAGAGACGGGGCGTGGCTTAGCAAAAGGCTTCGAACGGTTGTAGTCTATAATTAGTCTATTTCATCTAAAATTTTTGTGTGTCGTTGCAGAGAGAAATTCACCCTCCCACCCCTGCAGCAAACAGAAGTTTATTTTTACCTTCATTTTTTCAATTCCCGTTGGCTGCGGAGTTGGAGGGGGCGTGACCTGACAGAGTCGGGGGCGTGGATTAGCAAGACGCTTCGCATGGGTGTATTTAATCTATTTTATTTAATGTTTGTGTGTGTTGTTGCAGAAAGAAAGTCAACCTCCCACCCATCCCTGCAGCTGACAGAAGTTGATTTTTACCTTTATTTTTTCAATCTCTGTTGGCTGTGGAGTGAAAGGGGGTGTGGCCTGACAGAGTTGGGGGTGTGGCTTAGTGAGACCTGGGGCGGGGGTTTTAAGTACTTCTTTTAGGGTGGCCTGAATTAAAGGTCAATACCATGCTTATTTATGAGCCCACGCAATAGGCAGCAGTGGAGGAAAACATCTTTTATTACTACTGAACTGTAGTAATAGAAAAAAACATAAGTTATATTTATGGTAACCGGAATACCTTTAACAGTGTCAGTGAATAGAAATGGATGAGATCCTCAGCTGCTGATAATTACCTGGTTGTTATGGAAACTCCCTCCCTGTGTGGCTTTGCAGAGAATGGCAGTTGGAGTTTAAAACCAAAGCTCCCAGTTGTAATGTTGGCTAATGGAGATCATATTTTGGGAATATCTCGGGAACGGTACGTCCTAGAGAGATGAGACCTGGTCTAAAACCTTCCCGGACACCTGATGTACCTGTGTGCCGAATTTGGTGAAAATCGGTCCAGTAGTTTGGTCGTGCATAGAGAACAGACAGACAGACAGAAATTCATTTTTATATTATTAAGAGATATATATTCATATGGTTATTAACTATTCTCAATAAAGACAATATTTTTCGAGCTATATGGACTCCATTGTTCTTTGTAGGTTCTTCAGTGTTTCCTGAGTTTTGCTCAGTATATAGGGGTGATACGGTGTATTTTAACCGTTATGTTGTTTTTCCATTTGTATATGGTTAATCTCATATTATTAATACTTATTGTTGCTGTGGTTCCCACAGATCGTCAGATTGCCGACCCCATGGATTTGAAAGCGAGAGAACGCAGCTGGCAATCTCGCCTTGCTGAGGTTTTTAGGTATGAGAGCTCTATGGATGTTTTTAATGCTCAGAGGAATGTGAGCGAATTACAGAGCACTTTGAAAATGCAACTTCACCGGAGGATAAAGGTTTGGTGGAATAAGGCCTTTTTGGAAAATTATATTCCGAGAGGTCTTGTCCCTAGGGGGCTGCGTATTCAAGTATTTCCCTCCTTTCCTATTAATGATGATACTTTCATTGAAAAATGGGAGGAGATCTGTACAGGCAGTTCCATGAAACTTATGGAGCTTCTGGTGGGTCACAATCAAAATACTATACAAAATTTGGATAAAGATATTGAAACTACACAAAATCAATTGAAAGATCTAGTCACCAAGGAGGATTGGGACATATTTAATAAGAAGTTGGAATCACAATTTGAGATATGGGAGGAGGAGATACAAACTGTGAAAACTAAAAAATTGAGTAGGGACTTGAGTGATTTACAGTCAAGAAAGATGTATCGCTGGAGAAGGAATGATCAATCTAAGTCACTTAGTCGGACATCTTCCATTTCCTCTATTGTGAGTAACAGTCAAGCAAGTAGTGATAATGTCCCAGGAATGATGACTCGATGGAGGGATAGAAGTAAAAGAAGATGGGAACATAGAGGACAAGCTAATAAAAGAAAATGGGAAGGCAAAGATTATGTACAACAGGAGAAATCAAACTTAAAGGTAATTAATCTTTCTAATTACCTTTTTTCAGATATTGTAGATATTAGTGTCTTATAAAAAAGGCCTCACTTTTTCACCATGTAATACATTTGATGTGCGGTGAAAGATCTCCATTTAGGCCCCATTCACACGTCCGTATTTGTGCACATCCTGGAAAACGGTCAGTTTTTTACGGATCCAGGACATCCGTTCCGTTTTTCCATAAAAAACGGAAAGGATGTACATCTTTTTTTTTCACCCCTCCTGGAACGGAATCTGCAAATACGGATGACATGCGGATGCCTTTCCTCATGTCTTCCGCATTTTTTGCGGATCCATAGACTTTCATTGTGCTACGGACCGCAATTCGGGAGAAAAGTAGGACAGGAGGATTTATTTATGCGGACAGTCGGAACGGACACACTGATGCAGACACCACACGGTGTACTGTCCACATTTTTTCGGGACCCATTGAAATGAATGGATCCGCATCCTATCCGCATAATTGTCTGCAATTGCGGAAACGGATGCGGAAAGGATGCGGACACATTATACGGACGTGTGAATGGGGCCTTTATTTGGATGTTTCTTGGTTTTTAAAAAATGGTTTGATAAACCCAATAAGGAGGGAGATTTCAACACTTCAGTGGAAAGGGAGACTCTGGTTATTTTGGAAGAACTACTAGAGGAACAACAACCTGAGTCGATGGGTAAGGTTCCTGTAGTTATTCGAAAACGCTCTACTAAGTTTCCACCCTTGTCGGTTTGTCCTGTTGTTGACCTGTTTGTTAAACTTGTTACACAGGAATTTACAAAAATATTAGGTAACATCTCTTATGATAATCTTACTGTCAATCAACGTAAGAGTTTGAAAAAATTGCGATCTCTTAAAGACGTTGTATTTAAACCTGCCGACAAGGGTGGAAACGTCGTAATATGGCCTTGTAATATGTATGAGGCAGAAGCATATCGACAACTACGAAATAGCGTCTGTTACAAAAAACTTACCTATAATCCTCTTTTGTCCTTTAGTGCACTGTTACTTACTCTCCTGGATACAGCTAGGGTTCAAGGAATTATTTCATCACAACTATATGAGGCTCTCATTGTTACTAATCCCACTATACCAACTTTATATTTTCTACCAAAGGTCCACAAGAATGCGCGTATACCTCCGGGTAGGCCCATAATTTCTGGGTGTGGTGGCCCTTTTGAAAATGTATGCAAATATTTAGACCACCATTTAAAGCCATTGGTTCAATGTCTGCCTTCCTATGTTCGTGATGCAGCGGATTTCCTTCAAAGGAAATACGGTATACATTTAGATCAAGATATGTTGTTAGTAACATGTGATGTTGAGTCGCTGTATACTAACATAAAACATGAAGATGGTTTGAGGGCAGTTTCATATTTTTTGTCAATGAGTGATGCCAATTCCGGGTTGTCAACTTTTTTAGTTGATCTTTTGCAATTTATTTTGTCACAGAACTTTTTTACTTTTAATGGCTCCTTCTACCTACAGCTCCAGGGGACGGCTATGGGGGTGGCTTGTGCGCCCTTATATGCTAATTTGTTCCTGGGGTTGTGGGAGAGGGAGCTATTCATGTCAGATCGTGAGTCGTCGATGGACCAGGTCATTTTTTGGGCCCGGTATATCGATGACATTTTCCTGATCTGGCATGGTACCCCGGAATCCTTGTGTTTATTCATTGATGATTTAAATAGGAATGATTATAACATCCATCTGACATGTAATTATGATCCGTAGAGGATCGATTTTCTTGATGTAACCATTAAGTCTGATAACGCTGTTCTTTTACAGACGGATGTATACCGAAAAGACACTTCAGTGAATTCTGTATTACATGCTTCATCCTCCCATCAATCACAAACAATAGGGGAATTCCTATTGGCCAATTTATTAGAGTAAGACTTATTTGCTCTAACGATGATGATTTTGAGAAACCGGCACATCTTTTGACGGAACGTTTTCTTGAACGTGGGTACAGTAGAAGATCAATTAAGAGAGCCTATAATAGGGCTAAGAACCTCAATCGTACCGTTCTAGTCCACCCAAGACCAAAAAAGAAGTCTGATAATGTGGTAAGATATATTACCAACTATCATACACGGTGGATAGAAATGCGTTCTACACTCGAAAAATTCTGGCCTATTTTGAGATCAGATCCAACTCTAGAGAAATATTTAACCCCTTATCCAGCCTTGGTGCCTAGACGTTCAAAAGGATCATTTAGTGCAGTCATATTACTCTCCAAAAAAAGTGGGACAAATTTTTGGTTCCAGTGGACCTATATGGGGATGTGTTCCGTGTGGTAGATGCGTGGCGTGTCCCAACATTATGCGTACCACTGACTAAATGATCAAGACTCTGATCGGGCGAAAACATTTAAGATTACACATGCTATCACATGTAATACTAAGGCAGTTGTTTACTATGCGACTTGCCCCTGCCCCAAAATTTATGTTGGGCTCACTACAAGGGAACTAAAGGTACGGGTTAGGGAACATGTTAGGGACATCATTAAAGCACGTGAAAGTGAAGATCTGACTAGTTTAAAATCAATTCCAAGACACTTTAAGATGTACCATGGGTGTGACCCATCTTTGATTATAGTTAGAGGGATAGATTGTGTAGATTTGGGTATGAGAGGCGGGGATACTATGAAGATTCTTGCGCAACATGAAGTAAAGTGGATTTGGACCCTGGGGACTATGTACCCCAAAGGCCTCAATGATGCTCTGAGTTTTGCTCCGTTCCTCTGAGTATTGAGATATATATAAATTTATTCTCTTTTTTAACAGTTTCATTTTTAATATTCTTCATCCATAGTTTTTGTGTTTACATTTCTTTGTTTTTAAACAGTGTTTTTTATTCTTTAGAATACCCACCAGTTAATTGCTTGATGTTTGGATTCGGAAGTATGGTGTTTTTCTTCATCAGACTACCTTATTGTTTAATGATGGTGGTGATGGGAAGTGGAGCAGGTGGGGATTGGATATATGGACAAGATCTTTATGATGAAGAGATATTAAAGAGAAGAATATAACTGAATTTATTTCATATTTTACTTTACTTTTTTATTATTTTACTTTTGTTCAACAATTTGTATTCACTTTGTATATAATATGAATTATTTATATTTTTATATATTTTTATTTTATTTTATTTTTTTACAGTAATTTTCAGTCTTATGCATTATTGTGTTCACTTTTTTGTATTTGTTTATTTATATTTTAATTTTTTGTATTTTTCACTTAATTTCATGTATATGTGATGCACAATTCACATTTATGCATTTTTCTTATTCTTTTTAAAATACGCACTTTGCACTTTACACTTTTATTATTTTTAGTTTTCTCTTTTCTGGCCATCACGTGACCGCTGCATACTAAGTGAGTTTGCGTTTACTCCTGTTGCCGTGATACGTCTGCGGTCACGTGACTGGCCATCACTTGATCGCGACGTACTTCCGGGATACATGCTGCGTCTGTGTTTGGTTGTTTGGCGCGACTTTCATCAATCACACCGGCAGGGACTTATGAACTGATTGTTGGCTTTACTCATTGGTGGGTTCTGACTATACATATATATATATATATATATATATATATATATATATATATACCTATTCATTGTTAAGGAGAGTTGTACCCACAGAGGAAGGCGTGGTCCGAAACGTGCGTTGGGGTGTGCGGCTCTCCGGGTCACAGCGTTCTGTTTACGGGTATGTCTCTTTACATTTAATACTATATGCGGTTATGTTAGTCTTTAGCCTTTATGTATTTTTTACATTTTATATGGAGGTTTTATATGGAGGTTTTGTGTCACTTGACATGTGTTTATTGAAACTATTATAATATATCTGTATATGAACCTTATAGTACTACACTTGTATGTTTAGGCTGTAGCAACATCTATATTTTTTTTTAAATACAGTATAGCATTTGTATTTTTATGACTGCCCAATATTAATGCAGCGGTGCTGGTTACCTGGGAGAGCCGCACCTTTTTTGTGCTTTTCATCTCTATTTAGCCTCATTTTTAAGATATATATATATATTTATATGGTTGTTAACTACTCTCAATAAAGACAACATTTTTCGAGCTATATGGACTCCATTGTTCTTTGTAGGTTCTTCAGTGTTTCCTGAGTCTTGCTCAGTATATAGGGGTGATATAACAGATAGGGTATTTTAACCTTTTTGTTGTTTTTCCATTTGTATATGGGTAATCTCATATTATTAACACTGTTTCTATTTTTGCAGTTGACACCAAGCTACGTAGTACTGTGCAGTCTATGGAAGATGTCCATAAATTGCAATCTGAGTGTTTGGGTATCAACTTGGCAAATGAAGTTCAATGTGGATAAATGTAAAGTTATGCATCTGGGTAGTAATAATTTGCATGCATCATATGTTCTAGTGGAAGTAACACTAGGATAGTCACTTCTAGAGAAGAATTTGGGGGTATCTGTATATCTGAAAACAAGGAACAGGAAGCGCTGATAATTGGCTCCTGCAGCACTCCCAAAAATACAACAAAAAAAATAATCCTCAAGATTATTCAATATAAAATGTAACTTTTATTAATTAAGGATCCATAGATGGTGGGTATCCTGGTACTGGTAGTGATGAATCAGCGGTGATCCGGATGTAAAAATTCTTAATGCCCAGCAGTCAATACAGCTTAAAATGGTAGGACCTAACCTTAGTAAACCCTAGTAAACAAGGAGGGAGGGAACTGATATGGCCCTACCTATCTATACAGAGCACTCGCCCCGAAAGGGTCAACCCCGTCCGGATACCTTTTTCCTAAGCACGCCAAATTCCCTAAACTTTAGTCCCTGGTGCCCGTACTTGACATGGCATGTTTCTGTCAGTAATAACTCATCAGGGGAACAGAGAGGCGATATCGGAGACTAGATGGCTGAAAAATGGGATTGCAGCAACAGTTTACAACGCTGCCTGTGCCCAAATAATTAATGTAAAAAATGAAACATTATTAAATAAATGTGGAAGCCTGCGTGATGCCCTCCATTCAGGGACGATGGAGGGAAGACTCTCCAGCGGGAATCGATAAACTCTTCAGCGGGAATAAAATCCCCTATGGTTGGGGGATTCACCTACCAGCAACCTCGTGCTGTCACTAGTGGTGTTTTTGAAGAGGCGGCCAAGAGCGCACCTCCCCAGTCACGCTGCGTCCCGAGCGCATGATGTCATGCGCACACATCGCGGTCATGTGGGGCAGAACTACCAATACATTATTTAGGGGAGGAGACATGCTAGAGTGTTTACAGTGTACCACCCGCATCCCTAAAATTGCACTGACACTGGTGATGCGCATCAATAGCAACCGCCCCCATGACCAGGGTAATAGTAAATAGAGGACATTATTCAGCAGGTTTCGTTAACAAAGTACAAAGTCAATATACAGTACAGACCAAAAGTTTGGACACACCTTCTCATTCAAAGAGGTATTTTCATATTCATATTTTCTGTGGTTTTTGTGACTGCGCTTGGGGACACCTTCAAAGTTTTCCCAATTTTTTGGACTGACTGACCTTCATTTCTTAAAGTAATGATGGCCACTCGTTTTTCTTTACTTAGCTGCTTTGTTCTTGCCATAATACAAATTCTAATAGGACTATCATCTGTGTATCCACCTGACTTCTGCCCAACACAACTCATGGTCCCAACCCCATTTATAAGGCAAGAAATCCCACTTATTAAACCTGACAGGGCACACCTGTGAAGTGAAAACCATTTCAGGTGACTACCTCTTGAAGCTCATCAAGAGAATGCCAAGAGTGTGCAAAGCAGTAATCAAAGCAAAAGGTGGCTACTTTGAAGAACCTAGAATATAAGACATATGTTCAGTTGTTTCACACTTTTTTGTTAAGTATATAATTCCACATGTGTTAATTCATAGTTTTGATGCCTTCAGTGTGAATCTACAATTTCCATAGTCATGAAAATACAGAAAACTCTTTGAATGAGAAGGTGTGTCCAAACTTTTGGTCTGTACTGTATGACTAGTAGACATATCGCATGAATCAGGCTCAGATAAATATGGCCTCAAGGAACATAATAATCTGCTTGCTTCTGCATCAGCCTAAATGGACTAAACGGTGCCAATGGCCCCCATCAATTATGGCAGGCCTGTAGTGAGGCCGGTAATGCCAACAAAAGGAAATCATGAACGGAGAAGGGGGCAGCTTTCTGTAAGCCCCAAGTAAATTGGGCTGATGGGCCAATGGAAATGAACCAGAGGTCCACAATATCAATTGTACCATACATAATGAGAGGGGGAGGAGGGGATGGCCACAAGACCATTTGAGGCTAAAATAGATGGACCAATGGGGATGAGCTAGAGGTCCACAACATCTACTTCACCATAAGCTATCGGAGGGGGAGGGTAGTGGAGGGTGGCCAGAGGGTCAGAGCAATGGTGTCCCATAGACCCATGACTCTACAAAACGCCATCTCCCAATCATGCAATCACCAAGTTTATATTGGGAGAGTGGTTATTTAGACAAATCAGCTGAAGTTCAGCCGCTCATTCAAACCAAGGGGGATGAAGTCCTGAGGTAGAAGATCCAGCGAGCCTCACACTGGAGAAGTGCCCTATCCCAGTTGCCACCCCCCTTGTCGGTGGTTTAACAAGATCAATCCCCATGAATCGAATCTTTGGTCTACCGTTATGGTGTACATGTTTGGATATCGGGGTATCCTTTTTATGCGAGATGTCATTTAGATGTTCTCCCACCCTCCTGTGGAACTCACGTATGGTCTTTCCAATATATTTCATCCCACATTCACAAATTAGGCAATAAATCACCCCTCTGGACTTGCAGTTGATGAAGTGCTGTATAGTGTATTCCCCACCCGTTACATTACTGGTAAATGTTTTAGTGGTTTGAATATGATTGCATGCAATGCAATTCCCACACCTGTAGCTACCTTTAACGCGGGACTGGAGCCATAATGACTGTGTAATGGGTAATGTAAAGTGACTGTGTACCAATTTGTCATGAAGGCTCATCCGCATCAATAGGTAATTTGGGGATGGTCACCTATCACTTCAGTCAAATCCAGGTCCATCTTCAAGATGTCCCAATGACGTTGATAAATTTGATGTGTCTGTCTAGACTCCCGGTCATAAGTGGTGATAATTCATACCACTTTGGAACCCTAATTGCCTGTATTTTTCGGGGTGAGTAGGGTAGATCTGTCCTTTGTTAAGTCCACCCTATATGCTGGTCTAAGGACCTCATCAGGGTACCCTCTCTGCTGGAAATGTCTCCTCAAATCGGCCACTTGTGTGATAAATTCCTGTTTGGCTGAGCAGTTCCTCCTTAAAAGGAAGTTTGTGAAGTTGGGTTTTCTGTAGACTGACGTATCCAATTCTCCCCTTTTGTTTTTAATGATCAAGATATCCAAAAAGGGTAGGGAAGGACTGTCAGATTCACTTGTGAATCTCATTCCAATCTGGTTGTCATTAAGACGGGAAACAAATAACTCAGTCAGGTTTACCTCCATTCCAAAGGATGAAAATGTCATCGATGTACTGCGCCCACAGACCTATTCGTGATCACCTCATCCCTGAACAACAGGGTCTCTTCCCACCAGCCCAGGAACAGGTTAGCATAACAGGGCGCATGGGGGCTCCTTATTCCTGTGCCCCTGAGCTTGTGGTATATCTTGTTAAAAGTAAAGAAGTTCCTGGTGAGGGTGAATTCAAGGATGCAAAGGACAAACAGGCTGTGGGCTCGGTACTGGCAGCCAAGCGAATGTAGGAAGTGATCCACTGCTCTAATACCTAGGGTGTGTGGTATAAAAGAATACAGGGCTTCTACATCTATGCTGGACAAGAGGCAATCTCCCTCCAATTGGATTCCTTCTAGACATTTCAGGAGATCAGTGGTGTCACGCGTTTAGGACGGTAAGGTGGTCACAAAGGGTGCCATGACCCGATCAATGTAGATCCCAAAGTTCTGGCACAAATTACCTACTCCGGATACTATGGGACTCTCCTTGAGTGGTAACACCCCTATGTGAATCTTTGGAAGACAGTAAAAGGTAGACATACAGGGAAATTATGGGAAAAGGAAATTGTATTTGTCTTGTGTTATTAGAAGGAGTTGTTTGTCTTCATCAAGAATGTTCTTCAGTTCTAGTTTAAATCTTTCTGTGGGGTCATTTGCTAGGATTTCATGAGTCTCATGATCCCCCAGGAGAGTCTTGTAAAACTCTTTATACTGTACAGTGTTCATGACCACCGTGTTGCCCCCTTGTCAGACGGTTTGATCACTATTCTAGAATAATTCGACAGGAGGGAAATCACGACAGTCATGTCTGCAGTACAATTTGAATAGTGGGCTGGTGTTCTTAAAGTTTCCAAATCCCTGGTGACCATGTTCAGGAATACATCAATGCATGAAATTTTGTCGGACATGGGTGGCATCTTATTACCTTTGTGTTTTAAATTAGTAAATGGGCCCGTGCATTCTGATCGCTCACCCTCAGTCCCCAAGTCATGTAGTAGTTGTACATCTGCTAGTAAATCAGTCGGGATCCCCAACATTTACGCCTCTCCATATGTTTAAAGTGTTTGTGCCACCTCAATTTACAAATAAATAGATTTACATATTTTATTGCAATAAAACTAGTAGAAAGGAGTATGAAGATGGTCTCCTGTATTGCGGATAACACACGGTGTCAACCATGGCGTCCCACGTGACCTGATCTTTCAGTCACGTGATTCTCAATATGCAGGTCCTGTAAGGGAAAAGAGTCTTTTAAATCCACAGGTCCTGGAAGAGATAATCTGAAGGTCCTGGAAGGGGAATGTTACTTGAATTGGAAGGTCCTGGAAGATAAATAGTCCTGTTTAGTGGCATTTGTTATTTTTAAGTCCTTTTATTAAACAGAAACTTTAAGTACTTGCGTCCTGTTGCATACATCTGTTCTAGTGATTGTAGACATCCAGTGTTCATTCATATGACCTCAACCAGACGCGTTTCAGAGTAGCTTCCTCCTTCCTCAGTGGTGTCATGTGGAATGATCAAACTCAAATTCAAATAGATGTGTGATTGTTTTGATTGCAATAGAATAATGTAATCCAGGATAAAATATATATTCCAAGACAAAAAATGTATAGTATCTAGCTGACACAATGGAGAGATGGATAGGTGTTTCTGTAGGGTGAATCTGTGATAATAGAACACAGTCAGGGAATAGAGTCCATACACAAACAATTGAGCAATACTAAAAACCTCCAGTTAGATCAAATTCAGTTTGTTACAGAGTGGGTAAGATTTATATTAGATCATAACTATTTCAAATATGACACCGATTTTTATCATCAATGTAGGGGCACCGCTATGGGCACCAGATTTGCCCCCAGCTATGCCAACTTGTTCATGGCACAGTGGGAAGAAGATAACATACAACCGCTGTTAGGGGGCAGTCTGGTGCTCTGGTGCCGCTACATTGACAACGTGATCTTCATTTGGCAGGACACAGAAGAAAAGCTTAACATTTTCTTGAATGAAATTAATCTAAATGAGAATTATTTGAAATTCACTTCTAATATAAGTCAAAAACAGATTATATTTTTGGACATTACAATAAAAATAGAAAACAAGAAAATGATATGTAGTACATACCAAAAACCGGTGATGAAAAATGTTATTTTGTTTTCAAGTTGTCACCTTCAAAGGTGGCTCATGATTGTACCCAAGAGCCAATTTAGAAGGCTCAAACGAAACTGTACACAGAATAACCAGTTTGAACAAGAGGCAGACCTACTAAAGCAACAATTCTTGTCAAAACAATATCCGAGTAATGTAATAGATAAGGCCTTTAATAAAGTTAAAGTAATTAATAGGGATTTTTTTTATAAAAGTAGGAAGAGAACAAAAACAAAAAAGTTTAAAATTTTAGGGTTATACTGCCATTTCACTCACAGTATAGATCAGTAGAAAAAAATTATAAACAAACATTGGCATCATTTGTTGAAGGACAAAATTATAGGACCCCTATTACCTACTACTCCACAAATAACATATACCAGAGCCCCCAATTTGGGCCTAAAAGTTGCCCCGACTGTGAAAAACAGGAACAACACAACTAAAAATAGCTGGCTATCACCAGCTGGTTTTTTTTAGATGTGGTAGATGTTCTAACTGCAAAATTACAAATTTTTCTAAAAAAAACAACTGAAATATCTTCTACGTGGAATACTTTTCAACATCGAATTAAAGAGACATTTACCTGTTGGAATGCCCTTGCTCAAGACAATATATAGGCCGTACAAAAAGAATATTAAAGATAAGGATTGCAGAACATATAAATAATATCAAAAAAGGTTCTAAACAACACTCTGTCTTAAGGCATTTCAAGGAATGTCACAACGAGGACCCTACACAACTTAGATACATGGCACTTGAAAAAATAAAGAGATCATGGAGAGGAGGGGACCATGTAGCAAATATGTCAAGAGCGGAATATTTATGAATTTGACACCCTATTTCCAGGAGGACTGAATGCAGAGATAGAGATTTTTGGATTTTTGTAATTTGGGTGTTGGTGCTTTCGGGATGGGACATCGCCGTCCGGCTGTTTGCCAGCACGGCGATCTCTCCTCCCTAGAGGGCCCACACCCCACATTCATCTCACAGATCCACCCTACAGAGACATCCATCTCTCCATTGTGTCAGCTAGATACTATACATTTTTATTCTTGGAATATATATTTTATCTTGGATTACATTATTCTATTGCTATCAAAACAATCACACATCTATTTGAATATGTATATATACATATCCATATAATTAAGTTCTATGAAAATCTGTGAAAAATTACATAAAAAACACATTAGTGAGTAAAAAATCATATATTAGTGGCTTTTCTTTCAGTAACACCCAAAGTTATAGACATTTGGACTAAATCTGTGATGCTAGTTAAAAATACACAAAAACGCATATGCGTTTTTTTTATGAAATAGACTATATTTTTTGATATTTGTAATATTTGCTATATTTTTTTAAGAGGAATAACTATAATTTGTATTTACAAATGAAATATGGAAGCTTTTTAGTTATTTGGAAAGTAATATAGTATTCCTTTGGGTTTAAACAAATATACTTATATAGAATCCATTCACTGATTGATCCATGACACATTTTTAATGCACAATTTGGGATTAATTGGAAAGTACCATCCCCTCAATCACACATCTTTGCCTATAAAATACAGAGTTTGATCATTCCACATGACACCACTGAGGAAGGAGGAAGCTACACCGAAACGCGTCTGGTTGAGGTCATATGGATGAACACTGGATGTCTACAATCACTATAACAGATGTATGCAACAGGACGCAAGTACTTAAAGTTTCTGTTTAATAAAAGGACTTAAAAATAATAAGCAGCCACTAAACAGGACTATTTATCTTCCAGGACCTTCCAATTCAAGTAACCTTCCCCTTCCAGGACCTTCAGATTATCTCTTCCAGGACCTGTGGATTTAAAAGACTCTTTTCCCTAACAGGACCTGCATATTGAGAATCACGTGACTGAAAGATCAGGTCACGTGAGCGGTCATGTGGGACGCCATGGTTGACGCCACGTGTTATCAACAATACAGGAGACCATCTTCATACTCCCGTCTACTATTGTCCGGAGGGTAAAGTACAAAAGAATGCCATCTGTGTATTATATCAAATATTGCCTCCAGAATTTGAATGCCCAGATACTCATATGTTAAATAGCAATGAAATTTGATACATATAGACTGCATTGACTGTGGATATAAAATGTATGAGACTTTACTGAATCACATCGAGGGGCAGGTTCATATAAATACATATGCATGTGAACTTTATAATATATATATATATATATATATATATATATATATATATATAAAATCCCTTCCAAAAAAAATACCTGTGTATGCCCAAATTACCAACGCATCAAGTGAAGTTTAAAACAATGCTTTATTAATATAAATATAAAAAATCGTGTGCAAAGCCAATGTCAAATAAAAGTAACAGAAGATCTGAGAGAGGGACACGGGGATATAACTCCATATATTAGAATCTCCAAATGTAAATGTAAATATACAGTGATCCCAGAGGCCGGCAATATTGTAAATAGTACTACTCAATGCATACATATGGATGTGTATACTAACAATACCAATAACATCATGGGGATAAACTATTCCTCCAAATTATGCATCCTATAATGTATCAATGTGCCACAAAGCTTCTGATCATACCCGTGTCCCCCACTTACCCGACGTGTTTTGCCAACCGGCTTCGTCAGGGAAAAGTGAGGGACAGTCTCAGAAAGGCCTCCTTATATGGGCGTCCTCATCAATCAAACCAAGAACTCCTGGTATATGTCTGCCTGTCAGTTAATACATACCCAAACCGGGAAAAGGTAATGGCGTCAGTCTCACCAGTGCACGCTAGCACCGGTGTGCGTAGTACCCACATGATCCACAGCGGCCGTCAGAGACTATCGTCACCGCATCGCGCATGCACGCGCATGGGAGACACGCGCCATAGCTTGATCTGCGCATGCGTGTATACACCGGAAACATAACAGTGATTCTAGTCTATTAAAGGTAAGGACAATCGATCGAGTGTACCCAAATATTCGGGGAGGAAATTGGAAAAAGACACTGGCACAGAAAGAAACTATGTGGATTTATAGGCTAAATACATTATCCCCTAGAGGATTAAATGAATATAATACCTTTGTATTATGTATGTATATATGGTTATATTGGTTTTAGATCTATTTTTATACATTAATATATTAATATTTGTTGTCTTCATCGTCTCTTTTTCACAGTCTAGTCTGGACGGAGCCTTATGAGATTCGTGATGTGCGGGGGGAGATTGGTTCTGGGAAGATCATCACCATGGAAAATTTCTATGAATTAGATGTGGCTGGACATAGTTATTGTATATCATACACATAGAGGGGTATTGCAATTATGAGTTGGTTATCAGTGCTATGATAAGGCCAATTGGCACCTCTTTATAACATTTTGGGGTGCAGATGTGCACTCTGGAATTTTGGTGTTTTTTTTGGGTTGGCTTGCCTCATCTACGCATATCAATTCACGTATACTACTTCACCGTTTCACTTTTTTTTTTTCACGTTTGTCACCGTCACTTTTTTTCTTTCTCACATCTACCAAGAATTTATTATGATCCTTTCCTTCACTAATTGATATACATATATGGACTATGCACTGAGCACATCAATATATGTCTGTAAAATAGGTACTGTTTAAGAATATATTAGGGTGTAACAATAAATAATGATGGGTGTTTTACTAGCAATTAAATAATTATATGTGATGGATTTTATACACAGGCATACAAATATTTATGTATTGTTTATGGGTGTTGTCACGATTTTTCTTGTGTAATAATATTTTTATTTATTTTTATATATATATTGTGTTTACACTATATGTAATCATGTATAAGCACCAGATTGTATATTATATGGATATGTCCAGTCATCATAATAATGAGCTTTTAATATATGTGGTTTACTCCAGGATCTATTTTATCTAGATATTTGGAAATGTTCCAGAAGTTTGTTAATTTACCCCTTTGTCTAATCATGGATATCTACATCTACTGTGTATACTCACTTTTATTATTGTGTATGGATAATGTCCGGACTGTGATCATGTGATCTGCGGATCACGTGACCAGACCTAGACATGGGCTTCCTCATTAATTACGTATATGCTCTTAGGTATGTACGCTGTCCTGTGATGATGGACGCACTTTTTGTATGCTGCGTTCCTGTACGCATGCGTGTATGGCCAATCTACGATGATTTCACCATGCTCTTGCATTTTGCTGCGAGAGCATGATACCGGTGTATACACGCATGCGCAGATCAAGCTGTGGCGCGTGTCTCCCATGCGCATGCGTGCGCGGCGCGGTGACTATAGTCTCTGACGGCGGCTGTGGATCATGTGGGTATTACGCACACCGGCGCTAGCGTGCACTGGTGAAACTGACGCCATTACCTTTTCCCAGTTTGGGTATGTATTAACTGACAGGCAGATGTATACCAGGAGTTCTTGGTTTGATTGATGAGGACGCCCATATAAGGAGGTCTTTCTGAGACTGTCCCTCACACTTCCCTGACAAATCCGGTTGGCGAAACGCGTTGGATAAGTGGGGGACACGGGTATGATCAGAAGCCAGGCGGCATAGGTTTGTGGCACATTCATACATTATAGGATGCATAATTTGGAGGGATAGTTTATCCCCATGATGTTATTGGTATTGTTAGTATACACATCCATATGTATTCATTGAGTAGTACTATTTACAATATTGCCGGCCTCTGGGATCACTGTATCTTTACATTTAGAGATTCTAATATATGGAGTTTAGAGATGAGCGAGCATACTCATCCGAGCTTGGTGCTCGTTCGAGTATTAGGGTACTCGTAAGTGCTCGCTGCTTGGATGAGTATCTCGCCATGCTCGAGGAAATGGCAACTTCCGCATCGTGCTTTTTTGGCGCCTATAAGCTCAGCCAATCACAAGCCAGGAGACTCTGCGGTACACCCAGCATCACGTGGGGCCCTTACATGTCGATAGCAGGGGTTGGCTGGCCTGATCAGGTGACCCTGGAATATACTAGTGACTGGCCGCGGTGCTCGGCTCAGATGCCGTCTGGATGTCGTTAGGGATAGAGCTGCTGCGTTTCAGGGAGAGTGTTAGGGCCTGCATTTAGTTATCTGTTAGGCAGGAATCACCTACAAAGAACCCAACAGCCCTTCTAAGGGCTACAAGAAATTTTTTTTTTTGTCTCCTGGCTTGGCTGGCTGGCTGGAACTAGTAGTGCAGCTATCGCCATATATAACCCCCTTTTTTTTTAAATATTATATCTCAGTGATACAAATCCATTGCACACAGCAGTGTGGAACCATTCTGTGTGTCACAGTTCAGTACACTCACTATTTTCTATCCAGGTGACACTTTCTGTACGTCACTTAATACAACCAAGTCTTTTGCTGCCTGTCACGTATATAGCTTGATCCCAAAAATCTCTGTGCGACATTTGTCTGGATCGCAGTCTAAATAGCCACCGTAAGTAGGGTGTCAGTTAGCTCTACGATAGTTTCTGCACGTCACGTTCTAAAAAAAACAAAAATCCCCCCCAAAAAAAAAAAAAAAAAATAGTTTTTTTGTTGTTTTAGCTCAGTGATACAAATCCATTTCACACAGCAGTGTGGAACCATTCTGTGTGTCACAGTTCAGTACACTCACTATTTTCTGTCCAGGTGACACTTTCTGTACGTCACTTAATACAACCAAGTCTTTTGCTGCCTGTCACGTATATAGCTTGATCCCAAAAATCTCTGTGCGACATTTGTCTGGGTCGCAGTCAAAATAGCCACCGTCAGTAGGGTGTGAGCTAGCTCTACGATAGTTTCTGCACGTCACGTTCCAAAAAAACCAAAACTAAAAAAAAAAATATAAAAAAAATATGTAAAAAAAATAGTTTTTTTGTTGTTTTAGCTCAGTGATACAAATCCATTTCACACAGCTGCATGGAACCATTCTGTCTGTCACAGTTCAGTACACTCACTACAATCCGTATTTTCTGTCCAGGTGACACTTTCTTTACGTCACTTAATTAGGCAGGGTGAGACAGTACCTGCTGATGAGGGAGCAGGGGAACGCCGCAGAGCTACACTCCCTAGCTTCATGTCTCAACTTACAGGGACACGTGGTAGAGGACTGTTGAAACCAGAACAGTGCGAACAGCTGATGTCGTGGATTGCGGACAGTGCTTCAAGTAATTTGTCCACCAGTCAGTCTTCCACACAGTCCACCCACGTTACCCAAGGGAGCATTCCTCTGGCTCCTCCACCTCAACCTCCTTCCCCCCAGTCTGCCCCCTCCCAGGAAAATTTGGAATGCGATCCGGCATACTCTCAGGAACTGTTTTCTGGACCCTTCCCAGAGTCACAAACCACTTCTCAGGTTGCTGCTGACCTCGTTCCTGATGCCCAAGTTTTCCAACTGTCGCAGTCTGTGGGTGATGATGATGATGACAATGTTGAGTTAGTGGAAGAAGTTTGTAAAGAGGTGTTGGACGATGAGGAGACACGGTTGTCAGAAAGTGGTGAAGTTGTTGTCAGGGCAGGAAGTCGAGGGGGGAGCAGACTGAGGAATCGGAGGATGACGAGGTGACTGACCCAAGCTGGGTTGATATGCCGAGTGAAGACAGTGCTTCTGAGGCGGAGGCGAGTGCTGCACCAGAACAGGTTGTAAGAGGCAGTGGTGTGGCCAGAGGGAGAAGCAGGGCCAGAGCTGGTGCATCAGCAGCAACAGTTACACGTAGTGAAGCTCCCGTGGCGAGGCCTAGATGTTCGCAAGTCTGGAGGTTCTTTAAAGAAAGTGAGGATGACCGACGGACTGTGGTGTGCAACCTGTGCCACACCAGGATCAGCAGGGGTGCCACCACTACTAGCCTAACCACCACCAGCATGCGCAGGCATATGAGTGCTAAACATCCCACTCAATGGAACCAAGGCCGTTCACCTTCCTGCGGGTCACACCACTGCTCCTTCCCCTGTGTCACTCGCTGCCTCTGCTAGTCAACCCCCTGCCCAGGACCCCAACACGAGCGCCTCCCGCCGGAAAACCACACCTTCGCCTCCACGATCCTCCACAGTGTCCACCAATGTGTCCCAGCGCAGCGTTCAGCTGTCTTTACAGCAGACGCTGGAGCGCAAGAGGAAATACAGTTCCACCCACATGCCCAAGCCCTCAACGTCCACATCTCCAAATTGCTGAGCCTGGAGATGCTGCCCTATAGGCTGGTAGAGACCGAGGCCTTTCGCAATCTCATGGCGGTGGCTGCCCCTCAGTATTCGGTCCCCAGCCGCCACTATTTTTCCTGATGTGCCGTCCCAGCCCTACACCAGCACGTGTCAGAGAACATCCTCCGTGCCCTGACCAACGCTGTTTCTGAGAAGGTCCACCTAACCACGGACACGTGGACAAGTGCTGCCGGGCAGGGACACTATATCTCACTGACGGCACATTGGGTTAATTTGGTGGAGGCTGGGACCGAGACTGACCCTGGGGCCACTCATGTACTGCCCACACCGAGGATTGCGGGGCCTACCTTGGTCACGGTCTCTCAGACGTACTATGCCTCCTCCGACCCGTCCTCCTCCTCTGAATTGCCATCCGTGGGCACGACACCTTCAGTCGGTAGCTCTAGGCGCAGTAGCAGTGCCGTGGGTAAGCACCAGCAGGCGGTGCTCAAACTGCTGAGCTTAGGTGACAAAAGGCAAACCGCCCAAGAACTGTTACAGGGCATCATGGCGCAGACCGATGTGTGGCTGGCACCGCTGAACCTCAAGCCAGGCATGGTTGTGTGTGACAACGGGCGTAACCTGGTGGCGGCTCTGCAACTCGGCAGACTGACACATGTGCCATGCCTGGCCCACGTGTTCAATCTAATAGTTCAGCGGTTCCTCAAGACATACCCCAATCTGTCTGATTTGCTCACCAAGGTGCGCCGCATCTGTGCGCATTTCCGCAAGTCGACCACAGATGCTGCCACTCTCAGGGCAGCGCAGCGCCGCCTACAACTACCCGCTCACCGACTGTTGTGCGACGTGCCCACAAGATGGAATTCAACATTAAACATGTTATCCAGAGTTTACCAGCAGCGCAGAGTGATTGTAGACTGCCAGATGTCAACTTCCACCAGAACTGGTAGTCAGGTCAGTCAGATTCCTCAAGTCTACAATGAGGAGTGGACGTGGATGTCTGATATCTGCCAGGTGTTGAGCAACTTTGAGGAGTCAACACAGATGGTTAGCGGCGATGCCGCCATTATCAGCCTCACCATCCCGCTGCTTTGCCTGTTGAAAAACTCACTGCTCAGCATCAAGTCGGATGCTTTGCACTTGTCACAAGAGACGGTGGAGGAAGATACGTCGCTTGATAGCCAGAGCACCCTCCGGTCTGTTTCTCAGCGCGTATCGGAGGAGGGGGATGAGGATGAGGAGGAAGAGAAGGAGAATGTCGGCGAGACAGTAGAGGGTACCAGTGCTCAGTCCTTAACTCTTGAGCGTGTATGGGCTGAAGAGGAGGACTTGGAGGAGGAGGAGGAAATGGAGAGTCAGGCCAGTGAGGAGAGGGAATTCTTACGTGTTGGGACTCTGGCGCACATGGCAGATTTCATGTTAGGCTGCCTATCCCGTGACCCTCGCGTTAGAAGCATTTTTTCAAACACCGATTACTGGGTGTTCACTCTCCTGGACCCACGGTACAAGCAGAACCTTTCCACTCTCATCCCTGCAGAGGAAAGGAGTATGAGAGTGAATAGATATCAACAGGCCCTGGTGCACAAGCTGAAACAATCCTTCCCATCTGACGCCGCTAGCGGCAGAGGGCATGGTTCTGTGGGCCAAGTAGCGGGGGAGAGCAGGCGAGCAGGCAGCTTGTCCAGCACTGGCAGGGGAATGCTCTCCAAGGCCCTTGCCAGTTTTTTCACCCCAGCAAGACACTGTCACCTGTCCCCAGTCTAGGCAGAGTAGGGGGGAACTGTATAGAAAGATGGTGAGGGAGTACCTAGCTGACCATACCAACGTCCGTAGCGGTCACTATGCTCCATACAACTACTGGGTTTCAAAGCTGGACACGTGGCCTGAACTGGCGCTGTACGCCTTGGAGGTGCTGGCCTGCCCTGCCGCTAGCGTGCTGTCAGAGCGGGTATTCAGTGCAGCTGGTGGCGTCATCACCGATAAGCGTACACGCCTGTCAACTGACAGTGCTGACAGCGCTGACAGGCTGACGCTTATTAAAATGAACAAAACCTGGATTTCACCGGAATTCAAATCTCCTCCAGGGGAAAGCAGCTAAAGATTAACATTACTTATGTATCCGATTCCTCTTCTCTACTCCTCCTACTCCTCCTACTCCTCCTCCTCCATGTCGTCTTTGCTTAACGCTGACTAAAAAAACGCCATTTTTTAGAGGTCCAACTGGCACTCTTTTACCACAATTTTTCAGGAGGGCCCCCTACAGGCCCTCTCTTCAAACAATTTTTCCGGAGGTCCACCTACAGGCCCTCTCTCCAAACAATTTTTCCGGAGGTCCACCTACAGGCCCTCTCTCCAAACAATTTTTCCGGAGGTCCACCTACAGGCCCTCTCTCCAAACAATTTTTCCGGAGGTTCACCTACAGGCCCTCTCTTCAAACAATTTTTCCGGAGGGCCACCTACAGGCCCTCTCTCCAAACAATTTTTCCGGAGGTCCACCTACAGGCCCTCTCTCCAGTTCCAGTTTCCAGTTTTATTTGCGCAAACTGCGTACATTTTTTTGGGGGTTAGGTGTGAAAAATAATATTCCCTGCGTATCTATATTGCCCAACATTGGGTACGGTAGCAACAAGAAGACCAAACACATGCTGCCCACAGGATTCCGCAAATTCCTGGTCCACAATGTCAAGGAGCTCGAGGTTCTGTTGATGAGCAACAAGTCCTTCTGTGCAGAAATCGCCCACAATGTCTCCTCAAAGAACCTAAAGACCATTGTGGAGAGAGCGGCACAGCTTGCCATCAAAGTGACGAACCCCAACGCCAGACTGCGCAGCAAAGAGAACGAATAAATATCTCTGTGGTTATTTGTGCTAAATAAAAGTTAAATAAACACAAAAAAAAAAATTGATCTGTTCCTGTGCCTGATCCACCCAAGTTGAATCTGTCCCATCATGAGAAAGTCCCCCCAAGGAGTCCCCACTGTAACTTGCTTCCCATACAACTACCTCACCCCCCGACACCTGTGTCTCGCCATTGTCCACCACCTCCTCAGACAACACTGGTAAATCCCCACTGTCAGCACACTGAGACTGCAAAAGGTCTTGCGAATTGGGGCAGAGAATGTTCTGGGGTAGCACATCAGAGAAGGGGTGACTATGGGGTTCCAGGGAGTACGTGACCACATGCAATCTCCATCCAAAAAGTCATGCCACACTTGATCGAGCTCATAATTGACAATTGTACCGGTTGATGCTAAATTTTTAAGTTGGGGTCCTGCGTCATTCTAACTACATCCGGCTGTTGTCACCACCACACACGCTAGCCCAGGGGGCACTCCTCTGGCTCTTCCAGCTCAACCTCCTTCCCCCCAGCCTGCCCCCCACCTACAGGCCCTCTCTCCAAACAATTTACCCGGATAGGGGACGTGTTAGATATTGTACTGATTTTTTTTTTGTTCTTCTTTTAATTGCCCCCTGACCTGTGATAGGCAGAGCATGGACACGTCCCCTTAGCTGCAGTAGAAAAGACACTCCCCTGGCCAGAGCAAGCTCTTTTTCCTTTTCCGTGTTCGAAAAATCCATGAAATATATGGTCCCAAGATAGGGGACGTATACGATTTTAAACTGAGAAGAATTGATACCACACATGCCCCACTAGGAGAATTTGGGGTAATGGTGGGATTAGGCAGCCTCAGAGGCATCCATGCATGCTGCCCCTGCTGTTTCCTGTCCATTTCCGTGGTGTTTCCATCATTTTCTGAGGTTTCCAAGTTTTCACCCAGCCTTCCCTAGGCAGAGCCTTGGTCCCCTGCAAAAATGCTCGAGTCTCCCATTGACTTCAATGGGGTTCGTTATTCGAAACGAGCACCCGAGCATCGGGAAAAGTTCGACTCGAATAACGAGCACCCGAGCATTTTAGTGCTCTCTCATCTCTAATAATATCCTTGATTATTTAATCATTCCCTCATTCATAGAGTCTTATGTGATCAGGTGCAAATAAAAACATGATTGGTTAAGCTTCAGCATGGGATGAGTGTCAATGCGCATGCTCGCGCTTGATTTACTCGTTCCTGTCTCAATTGCGGTCATGTGATATGCTCCACACTAGCGCGCTGAACCACGGTGCATTCCACTGTGTAGCGCTCACATGATGGCGCGATCACACGATCGCAACTCACATAAACAAAATACAATCTGATATCCTTGAAATCAGAGAAGGATCATAGCGATCACGTAAGTAACATAAGGAAAGGACCTATGGGGAGCCATGTGCAGCTAAATGAGTATGTACAGAGCCTTTCGAAAGTATTCGGCCCCCTGGAACTTTTCAAACTTTTGCCACATTTCAAGCTTCAAACAAAAAGATATAACATTTTAAATTTTTGGTGAAGAATTAAGTGGATCACAATTGTGAATTTATTGGATCATTTAAACTTTTTTTGGAATAATAAAACTGAAAAGTGGGGCGTGCAAACTTATTCGGCCCATTTACTTTCAGTTCAGAAAACTCACTCCAGAAGTTCATTGAGGATCTCTGAATGATCTAATGTTGTCCTAAATGACTGATGAAGATAAATAGAATCCACCTGTGTGGAATCAAGTCTCCGTATAAATGCACCTGCTCTGTGATAGTCTTAGGGTTCTGTTTAAAGCACAGAGAGCATCATGAAGACCAAGGAACACACCAGGCAGGTCCGTGATACTGTTGTGGAGAAGTTTAAAGCCGGATTTGGATACCAAAAGATTTCCCAAGCTTTAAACATCCCAAGGAGCACTGTCCAAGTGATCGTATTGAAATGGAAGGAGTATCAGACCACTGCAAATCTACCAAGACCCGGCCGTCCCTCTAAACTTTCATCTCAAACAAGGAGAAGACTGATCAGAGATGCAGCCAAGAGGCCCATGATCACTCTGGATGAACTGCGGAGGTCTACAGCTGAGGTGGGAGAGTCTGTCCATAGGACAACAATCAGTCGAACACTTCACAAATCTGGCCTTTATGGAAGAGTGGCAAGAAGAAAGCCATTTCTCAAAGATATCCATAAAACGTCTCATTTACAGTTTGACACAAGCCACCTGGGAGACACACCAAACATGTGGAAGGAGGTGCTCTGGTCAGATGAAACCAAAATCGAACTTTTTGGAAACAATGCAAAACTATATGTTTGGCGTAAAAGCAACACAGCTCATCACCCTGAACACACCATCACTGTCAAACATGGTGGTGGCAGCATCATGGTTTGGGTCTGCTTTTCATCAGCAGGGATAGGGAAGACGGTTAAAATTGATTGGAAGATGGATGGAGCCAAATACAGGACCATTCTGGATGAAAACCTGTTGGAGTCTGCAAAAGACCTGAGACTAGGACGGAGATTTATCTTACAACAAGACAATGATCCCAAACATAAAGCAAAATCTACAATGGAATGGTTCAAAAATAAACGTATCCAGGTCTTAGAATGGCCAAGTCAAAGTCCAGACCTGAATCCAATTGAGAATATGTGGAAAGAGCTGAAAACTGCTGCTCACAAACGCTCTCCATCCAACCTCAAAGAGCTCGAGCTGTTTTGCAAGGAAGAATGGGCAAGAATTTCAGTCTCTAGATGTGCAAAACTGATAGAGACATACCGCAAGCGACTTGCAGCTGTAATCGCAGCAAAAGGTGGCGCAATAAAGTATTAATGCAAGGGGGACGAATAATTTTGCACGCCCCACTTTTCAGTTTTATTATTACAAAAAAAGTTTAAATGATCCAATAAATTTCGTTCCACTTCACAATTGTGACCCACTTGTTGTTGATTTTTCACCAAAAATTTAAAATGTCATATCTTTTTGTTTGAAGCTTGAAATGTGGCAAAAGGTTGAAAAGTTCCAGGGGGCCGAATACTTTAGCAAGGCACTGTAAATAAGGTTTTTATGTCAATGGAGCAATGTAAGAACTGGCTGATGAGGGACTAAATATAAATACATAATAGAGAGGAGCGACAAGGGTGATCTATCACATCATCAATGCAAATGAACACCATTGTCTGGGTTGGAAGCTGATCCATATCCATTGCTGGAAATAGTATAATATATGAATGTATAAATCAAAAAAGCAATAAAAAATGAATATATGACATAAAATACTGCAATAGGTTAAGATATAATACATATAATATATAAATCAAATGGACAATGGTTATAATTGGTGTATGACTTAAAAGAAAGTATGAAGATAAAAAAGTTAAAAAATATTTAAAAACAATAATAATTCTCCCTTAGAAATAAATGTATAAGTAATTCCACATGTAGTTATTTGAAATGAGCAAAATATAAATATATATAATCATAAATAATAAACAAATAAATGAAAAAACAAATGAAAAAGCAGAAAATGAAATGTAAAAATATTAATAAAAAAATAAAATAATTTATATAATAATAAATAATACGTAAAAAATAAAAAAATGATTAAAAATATAATAAAAAATATAATATAAAAAATATATATATAAAATAGATATATATTTATATATACAATACAGACCAAAAGTTTGGACTCACCTTCTCATTCAAAGAGTTTTCTGTATTTTTATAACTATGAAAATTGTAGATTAACTTAAAAAAGTGTGAAACAACTGAAAATATGTCTTATATTCTAGCCTCTTCTTTTCTTGACCAGGCCTAATTTTGCAAATCTGACGTGTCACTTCATGTGGAAATAACTTTGGAACGGTTTTACTTATCCAAGCCATTCACAGATTGTTTTCTTGTGACACATTGTACTTTGTGTTAATGGTAAATTTGAGTCAATATATTTTACCTTTATTTATAAAAAAAATCCAAAATTTACTGAAAATGTTAAATATTAATTTCTCTGCTTTTAAGTTGCATAGGGATATCTAATAAAATTGTTATTAATGAACATTCACCATATGTCCACTTTATGTTGGCATAATTTTTGAAATGTAATTTTATTTTTTGAGGACGTTAGAAGGCTTTGAATTTTAGATGTCATTTTTAAGATTTTCATGAAAATTTCCAATAGTTAATTTTAAAGGGCCTTTGCAGTTCTAAAGTGACTTTGAGGGGCTTAAATAATAGAAACCTCCCATAAATGAACATATTTTAGAAACTACAGCCCCCGATGTAATCCAAACTGATTTTTACAAAGTTTGTTAACCCTTTAGATTTCCCACAAGAATTAAAACAGAAGGAAGGTGAAATTTAAAAATAAATATATTTTTTTTGCAGATTTTCAATTTTTAATTCATTTTTCCTATAAGATAGCAAGGGTAAACCGCAAATCAAACCTGAATATTTATTTTCCTGATTCTGAAGTTTTACAGAAACACCCCATATGTGGTTGTAAACTGCTCTGTGACCGGCAGTAATGAGAGGGAGAGAGTACAAGCATTTGTGATCACTTTGACAGCTTGTCAGAGTGATCAAAAGCCTGGAGGCCAGGAAAAAAGGTCTCAGGTTAAAGCTCCATGTTCTTGGCTGTCAGGAGGCAGCTGAGTCATGGAGCTTCTATGTACAGGTGCTGCACACAGGGGGCAAAGCTCAAGGATGTTTTAAAACGTCCATTCAGAGATAGAGATCCACTACCAGGACGTTTATAGTCAATGGGCAGACTGGAAGTGGTTAAAGTAGCCACCTTTTGCTTTGATTACTGCTTTGCACACTCTTGGCATTCTCTTGATGAGCTTCAAGAGGTAGTCACCTGAAATTGTATTCCAACAGTCTTGAAGGAGTTCCCAGAGATGGCCCTTTTGCCTTCACTCTGCGGTCCAGCTCACCCTAAACCATCTCGATTGGGTTCAGGTCTGGTGACTTTGGAGGCCAGGTCATCACTCACAGCCTGGAGGTGTGTTTGGGGTTATTATCCTGTTGATAAATAAATGATGGTCCAACTAAATGCAAACCGGATGGAATAGCATGCCGCTGCAAGATGCTGTGGTAGCCATGCTGGTTCAGTATGCCTTCAATTTTGAATAAATCACCAACAGTGTCACCAGCAAAGCACCCCCACACCATCACACCTCCTCCTCCATGCTTCACGGTGGGAACCAGGCATGTAGAGTCCATCCGTTCACCTTTTCTGCGTCGCACAAAGACACGGTGGTTGGAACCAAAGATCTCAAATTTAGACTCATCAGACCAAAGCACAGATTTCCACTGGTATAATGTCCATTCCTTGTGTTCTTTAGCCCAAATAAGTCTCTTCTGCTTGTTGCCTGTCCTTAGCAGTGGTTTCCTAGCAGCTATTTTACCATGAAGGCCTGCTGCACACAGTCTCCTCTTAACAGTTGTAGAGATGTGTCTGCTGCTAGAACTCTTTGTGGCATTGACCTGGTCTTTAATCTGAGCTGCTGTTAACCTGCGATTTCTGAGGCTGGTGACTCGGATGAACTTATCCTCCGCAGCAGAGGTGACTCTTGGTCTTCCTTTCCTGGGGCGGTCCTCATGTCAGCCAGTTTCTTTGTAGCGCTTGATGGTTTTTGCGACTGCACTTGGGGACACTTTTTAAAGTTTTCCCAATTTTTCAGACTGACCTTCATTTCTTAAAGTAATGATGGCCACTCGTTTTTCTTTACTTAGCTGCTTTTTTCTTGCCATAATACAAATTCTAACAGTCTATTCAGTAGGACTATCAGCTGTGTATCCATCTGACTTCTGCCCAACACAACTCATGGTCCCAACCCCATTTATGAGGCAAGAAATCCCACTTATTAAACCTGACAGGGCACACCTATGAAGTGAAAACCATTTCAGGTGACTACCTCTTGAAGCTCATCAAGAGAATGCCAAGAGTGTGCAAAGCAGTAATCAAAGCAAAAGGTCGCTACTTTGAAGAACCTAGAATATAAGACATATTTACAGTTGTTTCAAACTTTTTTGTTAAGTATATAATTCCACATGTGTTAATTCATAGTTTTGATGCCTTCAGTGTGAATCTACAGTTTTCATAGTCATGAAAATACAGAAAACTCTTTGAATGAGAAGGTGTGTCCAAACTTTTGGTCTGTACTGTATATATATATATATATATATATATATATATATATATATTTACTAGCAGAAGGACCCAGCTTCACCTGAGTATATTTCATTTAATGTTTATGTGTGTGTCATTAAAAAATAGAGAGTGACCTCTACAGCACCCCGCCTCCTTAACAGTAACCTCCACAGCACCCACCACTTAACACTGACTCCCTCCACAGTACCTTGTCTCCTTAAAATGGGACCTCCACAGCAGCCCACCCCTTAAGTGACCTCTACAGCACCCACGCCTTAACACTGACCATAAGTTACAGTCCCCATAACTGACCTCCACAGCGACTGCACCTTTAACAGTGACTGTCACAGTATCCCGCTTCCTTAACAGTGGCCTCCACAGTCCCCTTCTCCCTTAACAGTGACCTCCACAGTGCCCGCACCTTTAACAGTGACCTCCACAGCAACTTTCCCCCATAGGGTGGCCAGAGTTTTTAGGCCGGACAGTCCAGCTTTCAGACTTCCTGTCCTTCATCCGACGCAGGGCCTGGAAGGACACAGGGATGTACTTTTTAACAGCTCAGTCTCAGACAGCAGCACTGTGCAGTATGAGCATGAGCTACAAGGAGAAAGTCACCCTCCCTCCCACCCCTGCAGCTGACAGAAGTTTATTTATACCTTCGTTTTTGCAATCCCTGTCGGCTGCAGAGTGAGAGGGGGCGTGACCTGCCCGGTTGGGGCGTGGCTTAGCGGGGCCTGTGCTTTTAAGTCCTTCTTTTGAGGGTGGCCTGAATTACAGGTCGATACCATGGTAATTTATGAGGAAACACGGTGGGTAGCAGTGGAAGAAAATCTTTTATTACTACTGAACAGTAAATATGTGAGATTTACATTATATTGAGTAATGATTGATGATGAATTAGTCTAAAACATAATGTTATGGAATCCTGGTGTGAAACTGTCTGTATGTGGAGGCTAAGGGCCTGCGAGCTTCTATTGGCTGATAAGGGTCATGTGACCAGGCTTCTATTGGCTAATGCATTTTTTGGGAATATCTCAGGAACGGTACGTCCTGGAGAGCTAAGACCCGTTCAAAAACCTTCCTGGACACCTGATTTACCTGTGTGCCAAATTTCGTGATTGCAGCTGTGACGGTGCGGATTCCTTTAGCGGACATACACACATATATACACTCATCTTTATATATTAGATATATATATTTATCCATTTATTTATGTTATTTCATTTATTTGTTCATGCTTTCTACCGCAGGAGGCTTGTAAGGCTTACAAAGAGTTATAAATTAATTTCAAATGCCTCATTTAACCCATATGGGTTTAGAGTATTAAGTTTGAATATCCATAACATCTTGTGGCATCTTATAAAATTAAGGTCTTTACGTTCCTGTATTGGTACTTGTTCAATTGGTGTGACTTTGAATCCCACAAAAGAACAATCATGTATTTCAGCTGCGTGTCTGGACACACTGTGTTTATAAAATCGTTTTCTCACATTTGACCTATGCTTATTTATCCTATTCTGGAGGGTCTGGATCGTGCGACCCACATATAGTAAATTGCAGGGACATTCAAGAATATAGATCACATATGTAGAATTAATAAAATTCCATTCAAAGTTAATATTTTCTTGTTTCTTGTCTTTATTGGTATCTGAAAGTAGTTCTTTTTGGGGTTTTAGGCATTCCAGTTGTCTGAGTGCTGATGCCCTCTTGAGGGCTCCCGAGACCAGATCTTTTGGATAGCCTTTGTCAGCAAATCTGGAGGATAATGTTGTACTTTGCTCATGGAAATCTCCCTCCCTAGTGCAATTTCGGCAAATTCTTTTGAATTGGCTATATGGGATATTTTGTTTCCACTTCTTGTAATGAGCGCTCTTAAAGTCCAAATAGCTGTTACTATCCACAGTTTTAAAAAAAAGTGTGTGTGTTGATCTCTAGATCAAGAAACTCAATTCTATAGTGATCATAAGTCCCTGTAAATGCTAGCCCCCAATCGTTATTTTTAACATGGGAAATGGATGAATTGATGGAGGTCTCATCTCCTTTCCATATGAAAATAAGATCATCACTATACCTTCTGAAGAAAGCTATATTGTTAGACCAAAAGTTTGTGTTGTAAATTAATTGTTTCTCAAAGGTGCCCATAAAAAGATTTGCAAAACTGCGCACAAATTTCGTGCCCATTGCAGTCCCTCTTGTCTGTTTATAAATTCTTTCTTCAAATACAAAAACATTGTGCGTTAGGATAAACGTAATGCCCCTAACAATAAACTCCTTTTGTACAACGGGCATCGTATCATCTGAATTCAAATATTCCGTGCATTTGATTCCAAGTGAATGTGGTATATTTGAATAAAGAGCCGAAACATCTAGGGTCAGCCAATAATAACTGGATTTCCACATCATTTTCTGTAGTTCGATAATTAAAGCAGTGGAATCCCTAAGATATGATCTAAGGTTTATTACATGTTTCTGTAAAAAGACATCTATATAGTGAGAAAGGTTACGTGTTAAGGAGTTCACTCCTGAGATGATGGGCTTACCCGGGGTATTATTAAGATTTTTATGTATCTTAGGTAAATGGTTAAACAAGGCCAGAGTGGAATCTTTAACCTCTAGATATTCTTTCTCTTTTTTTCTCTAAAAAGACTACTGCCCTATGTTGCGCTCTCTTTTGTGACCAGATTTTCCGGACGCGCCCACTATTTGTTCCAGGGTAATGTCACTGCTGATGCAAGAAGGGTGGAGGGGCCCTGATAAGAAGGGCTGTAGGGAGCCATCTTGGAGAAGAAGGGCACATACCCTGGTAAAGCTTGCATCCCTATGCTTGTGTGATGGATCATTTTTTCTGCATATCTATACACTTCAATAGTTTTCTTTTTTCACAATAGTGCTAAAATAATCAAAATATAGAAATTTCTAAAAACCAAATTCCTTCAAATATACAGACAATAGAGCTCTAATATACAGACAGGTACCAGACAAACACTTTCTGGATCAATATTTTTAATGCAATAATGCAAATTTATAAAAGTGATCAAAAAAGAGTGACTTGGGTCAAACGTAGGGGCTGTCCCTCCAATAAAAGGGACACTTGAGAGGTCAGCAGGAGATGCTGAGAATGTCTTCTCCAGCCCAAAGAGAACAGACACGAAGGACACTGTTCCCCTGCTAGGCCTGAGTTGCTAATAGAGTAGAGTAGAGTAGAATCTCTGGCTAGGGATGAGTAGCATTGGTTACTCTGTCTTTGGTGATCTTTGTGGTCACAAATGAGAAAAATGGTAAAGATCCTGTGGATGAGATTATTTCATTAGCAACTGGCAACAGAGACCCAGAGATTGACCATATGTGAGATGAGAAGAGATGGGTTCCCTTAAGAGTAAAGAGACAGGGGGAAGATAGTGCCGTCAAACCAAAGAGGAGGAAATGCCCTAGTCTGTGTGTAAGCCCTATAGACACTTAACCAGGATGTGGTGTGGGTGGAGTAAGATGACTCCCTATCAAAGTCCAGGAGATAGTGTGATAGCTATGAATCAGGAACAGACCAGAGAGCTGGACACATGGTGTTCTGAATGCCTGACATCCAGTGGTGTACCACCAATAGATACTAGAGATATATTGGAAAAGCACACTGTATATAGGGTGTGGCGCAACCAAAAAGGGTTCTTCAACACTATACAAATATTACATAAATTCAGTGTACACGCAAATGTGAGTCAAAATGATATCCTTTTTCATTTCTGGTAAGGTATTTGTACATAATTTCCATTGTCTCAGCAAAAAGAATGAAAAAAGGGAGAACATTCATGATTTCAAGAATTGTTTCTCAGCCGAGACAGGCACTTCCCCATTCATGAGACTTGAAAAAGGTCATCATGACCGAAACATCATCATCATCATCATCAGACTGAGAAACGATTCTTTACAGCAAGGCACGGGAGCCTGTGGCTCCTAACCCCACCGTCCAACTTCATTTGCTTCAGGCATCTTTCCCCATCTTGCTCAACCTCCCAACAGACCTATCTATATCTATCTATCTATAACAGACGATCAATGGCTGCACACTCTCCTGGGTCAATCAAGTCCACTGTCTTGGAGTGACCTTGGATTCTGCCCTCTCCTTCAGAGAACACATCCAAGCCCTTTCCACCACCTGCCGCCTCCAACTCAAAAATATCTCCCCCATCTGTGCATTCCTCAACTATGAGTCTGCGAAAATGCTAGTACAGGCCCTCATCATCTCCTGCCTAGACTACTGCAACATTCTCCTCTGCGGCCTTCCATCTAGCACTTTCACATCCCTCCAATCAATCCTCAACTCTGCTGCCCGACTAATCCACCTCTCACCCCATTACTCTTCTTCCTCTCCCCTCTGCCAATCCTCTCACTGGCTCCCCATTGCGCAGTGAATTCAGTTCAAAATACTAACAAATACATACACGGCCATCCACAACCTGTCCCCTCCCTACATCTGAGCTACTTTCCCGATACATCCCCACACGTAATCTCCGAACCTCACAAGACCTCCTTCTCTCCTCCCCTCTTATCACCTCTTCCCACAATCGCTTCCAAGATTTCTGGTGTGCATCCCCTGTACTTTGGAACTTGCTACTCCAACATATCAGACTCTCACCTACAGTGGAATCCTTCAAAATAAACCTGAAAACCCACCTCTTCAGAGAAGCCTACAACCAGTGACCCTGCCACTGCTATACTGCCATGATCAGCTTTACCCTCACCTACTGTGTGCTTCTCCGGGTACCATATAGAATGTAAGCCCTCACGGGCAGGGCCCTCTCTCTGTATGTATGTATACCCCTTTTCATATGTACAGCACTATGGAATGAATGGCGCTTTAATAATAATAATAATAATAATAATTGTTACTCTTTTGCTTGCAGAGGTGGAACAATCTTTTTCTTCTTGTATAATGCAAATTACAACTCTTCTCACATTTCCTAATAGCTTAGTTTGTTATTAGGTTGATTCCCAAGCGAAAGGTCACTAGTTCAAATCGAGGAGCAGCCATTAAGAAGATTTCCCAAGAAAAGAGAAACAGCATCATCCAGCTCACCTATAGTGGTATCTCAGCCAAGAAAATTGTCAAACTGCATCATGTGAGTTCCATGACAGTTGGAAGAATACGAAATTAAGTCCATCCATCCACTCCAAAGCCAAGAGATGGACGTCCAGGCAAAGTATCGAAGTCAAGAAGTTGGCAAATCACAAGGTCTATCCGTTCTGGCATGACAAACACAGCTGTGGAGATTGCTCATATGCTTCGTAATAGTGAGATCACAGACATCCATGCAAGCACCATGCGATGCACATTACACAAATCTGGAATGGTGTCCCAAAAAAAGGTGAAGCAGCCTTGACTTCAATATCATCATAAGAAGCATTGGCTCGAGTTTGCAAAAAAAAAGTACGAACAGTGAACACTAGAAGATTGGAAACAGGTGATTTGGAGAAATGAGACAAAAGTCAATAGACTGGGCTCTGATGGGTGTAAATGGGTCTGGAAGAAATAAGGGAAAAGGGGGCTAACCGATCGAAAAATTGAAGGAACTGTCAAGTTCGGTGGAGAAAACCTGATGACATTGGGTTGTTTCACAGCCAAAGGTGTTGGATACTTGATCAGGATCGATGGTGGTCTCAATGCTGAGCTATATGTGAGTATCCTACAAGAGGAACAGAGTTACTTCATACACTTAAGTACTAGAGATGAGCGAGTAGTGTTCGATCGAGCCGGTATTCGATCGAATACTACGCTATTCGGCATACTCGATTTCAATCGAGTATAACGGCGATGGCGCACTTAGAATTCGTTTCCCCTCCCACCTTCCCTGGCGCTCTTTTTCCACCAATCACCATGCAGGGGGGGTATGACAGGCACGCTGAGCACGCTGGCAGCGCGAAAACGGCGTCTACATGCATTGGCTGGAAAAACCATGTGACCTCGAATATTAAAAACTCAGCTCTTCCTGCTCGTACGCATATGCTGCGTGAACTTAGTCAGGGACAGAGGCTGGAGAAGGGAGAGACAGGTTTTAGCTGTTGGACAGGCAGGAGCGTGAT